>BMAO01004632.1:0-64846 GCA_019973975.1 Trichonephila clavata
TTTTCAGCAAAGTACAAACTTTAAAACATCAAAAAAATTTTGTTATGGAATTATTCAATTTTTTTCTATAGCAAAAAGTATGAACATAAAAAGAATAAAAACTTATTGGCTTTCTTCCTTTCTCATTAGATAACTTTTGAAGGATGTGTACAGTACAGTCCTACATTGAAAACGGAAGAATGCTTATGTATTCTGAAAAAACCTAAAATTTTAAATTTATCTTCTATTCAAGTATTTCTTAAAATTAAAGACAAATTTAAACAATGAGAGAAAATCCTTCCTTTCCTTTGTGTATATGGTGTTGCGAATTTTTACTTATTGAAAATTATGTTATTTTTCAATTTTTTTTCGTTTTTTCAAGTGCTACTTGAAAATAAGCTTCAGGTTCCATAAAAAACACAGAAAGCTATTTCTTCTTGATAATTTTTTTAATAACAGAATTATTCATAATAAGCTATTTTCCTGTTTGAGTATTTCGCCACCACTCGTATCTGTAGTATCTTATGTAATTTTGTCCCACTCCTCTGTTCTTTGCAGGTTGTTTTTTTAAAAAATAATTATAATAATATTGTATCATGCTTATTTTTGTATCATTTTCATGCTTATTTTTTGTATCGTTTTCTATCTATCCCATGTTAAATCGAACCTGGTTAATCTCTCTCACTAAAGTTTACTCAGGAAAACTCATACACATACATGTAAGTAGTATGTAGCTTTACTTTCCTCTATTCTGTGTGAGTGAATTTTAACATCACCCTGTTCAGTTACACGAGGGATTTTAGCGACGAACCTCGTAATTTTGAACCATGGTCAAGTGACGAAGACGACGCCCGAGCTGGCATCCCCTCTCCTAACTACCACACCACACCAACGGGAGGACATTTGAGCAGTCGACAGATTTGAAATCCATCGCCCTCCTACACGGTGGGTCTTCAGTGGTACTGGGCTCGAACTCATGACATGCCAGCCACGAGTCTGTTACCTTGACCACTAGGCTGACGTGCCACTTCCTATGTTCTACAGAGCATAATAAAGGGCTGATTTTAAAGTAGCTTTGTATATTTAAAATACTAATATATTTTTACTTGATAAAGCCCAATCAAAATAGACCCTCGGTTTTTGTTTTTTGTTGCACTAGGGCCTTTGGTTACCTAGTTACGCCCCTTATATAACTCTAGATTAAATAAAAAAAATAATAGTGTATTTCTAATCCGAACAGTCTGGAGAGTAAAATGTCAACTCAGGTGTCATCCTCCTCAATTCACTGTGATTTAAAATTGCGAAGTTCGTCCCCTCTATACCCCTCACATTGTATCGCCCAACGAAATTCAATCAGAAATTAACGAAAAATCTATTTGTTTACTCTTTTATTATAGTAGAAGTTTCTGTTCACATCTATATTTTTATTTCAGAGAGCTCAATTACTGTTGGATATTGATTAGGTTTGCTTTCAAACGTTTCTAGCATTCTGTATTAATTTTTAAAAATACGTTTCAAAAATAGATTTTTACAATGTATAAAGGTATTATCCTTCCTTACGTGTTTTTAAAAATTATATATTTTTGGAAAAAAATTAAATTTTATAAAACAACAAGTTAAATCAATGATTTTCAAACATTCATTTTTTAAGTTAGCAACCTAAAAAGGAATCAGCAAAAAAGTAAACGAAAAATATTCATATTTCTTAGAAAATTTAAAATATGTATATGTGTTCTACTTCTATGGTCATTTTGCTTTGACCTTTTTTATCTCGCTATAATCTTAAATAAAGTTTTCACATACCGTCGAATAGTTATAAAAATAGACTTCTAAAATAGAAGCATGACTTCGATATTTTTCTTACAATTATATTTTCATTAAATTTCTCACAAACAAATTCCGTTGAAAAACTTAATAAAAGTGTAATAATGATAATGTTTGATGTGCAGCATAGTGAGATACATAATAGCAATTATTTTCCAGTATTTATTAAAATGTCTATTTTTATGTTATTACCTACTTTACAAAAACTCACAAAAAATTATTAATCCAGTTACATTTAAACTATTTTGCGTTCTAATCAAGATAAAGCGTTAAAAATATCTAGCTAAAATAATAAATCAGGAAAAAAGAAAAAATGTTCCCAGGTTTTCATAATTAGCAGATTGTCCTGTTCCTCTTCAAAGTGTTGTAAAATAGCCCCCCCCCCTGTGAATCATGAGATGGTTCAATTACAAAGGAAAGTATTGCATTCACCATCTAAGATAGGAGATAAAAGCCCTGACTGGCTAGGGCCTCCTATAGAAAACTTCCCTGTAAAAGGAAAGTATTTAGGGAGTGGAGACAAACTAACATTTCTTCCTCTAGGAGGGTCCATTTATTAATCATACTGTAGCACCACACTTTCCTCTCTTTCATAGCAATTCTCCAAATAAAATATCAGAAAAATTAATTTGAATAGAGGCATGATAGAAAAATCAAAAGTATGAAAAAACATTCACTTTGAAATAATGGGGAATAGTGAAAGAAAAAAAGAACAACAAATTAAATTTACATTCAACCATTATTTTAATTAAATTCTTTTTGTTTTTAATAGAAAGGACTGAGAATTATTGGAGTAATTCAATATCATTCATTTTCAGTTTTCATGTCCTTAATTTAATGTTACTGAGTTACACACAGCAAAGATTTTGCCACTTTCTTCTATTAAACTAAGGTAGTGATTTTTCCCTTTTGTGAGCATAATTTGTCCAGGCATAGAATGTTCAATAATACATTAAATTTGAAATAGTATATGGCTGTGGAAATTATCTAAAATCTGAACTTTTAAATAACTTCAGCAATAAGTTTTAAAATTTTAATTAATCATGAATTGTACACAATTTATTAAAATGCTTTTAAAATTTCAGAAATATAATCCCTGGGTTAGAGTTGGAAAGATAGTAGTGTTTTGAAAAAGAAATTTAAAAACTGAATTCATATCTGCTTAAATAAAATAAAAGAAACTGAATACAAAGAAGTATAACATTTCAGTCAACACTGAAATTCTAAAAATCACAGCTTCCTGTTGTGAATGTGTGGAATTTAGGAGAATGAAATGTTATCTGATTAAATCCTCCACATAAAAAGTATACAAAGATAGCATGTCAAGTTATTGAGATTTTATACATATATTGACAGAAATTTTATACATATGAAACAATTTTTTACAAATACTTCCTCACTAAATTATATATATATTGACATAAAAAATAGTTAAGAGGAATAGTGAGCAAATATTATTCCTTCCTATCAAAAATGCCTTTTCAAAATGAATAGCTGCTTCAATATATTAAGATGGCAAAGATTTTGAAGTTCAAAATGTAATATATATATAGATTTTTTTTTACAAATAAATTATTTTATTATAGTTATACTGTGGTGAGGTAGTATGTTGGTCAAGAAATATTTATACCAAAATAAACAATTTTTGTTTTATTTTTTAATAATGATATGTTTTTAATACTTATATAAAAAACAAATTAAAATTCAGTATTCATTTTTTTAAAAAATAATAAATCTGCAACCCTTCTAAATTATTTTGAAGTACCTTCATATTTCTCAAAAGCATGAATATTTTTCAGAGCATCTTTTTCTATTATGATCTTATTTAAGTCAGGGCAGTTTTGTTACAAAAAGCTGCTGAATTGTTCATGGTGCTAAATACTGGCTAAGTTGCAGCCTAGTGCCAGGAAGAAAAAATGGGGAACTCTGACACTTTTAAACATTTGAAAAATTATAACTTCAGGTTCTTATTAAAATATGCAGTTATATTTTCATCTACCTCTGAAATTGGCACATCTTATTGGACTAAGTGAAGGCATTTCTGGACAGTGTAGCATTGATAATTAAAAAAATATATGCAATAAATTTAGGACTAAAACTGAGTAGTGAAAAATTGAAGCAAGCACTGAACATTCGGAACAGTAACGGGAAATTTGGGATAATGTACAATCAAGTTCAAAGGAAATTATTAAAGGAATTAAACATGAGAAAGAAAAAATGTATTAATCTTTCTTTTTAACAACCCCCAAATTAAAAAAAAAAAGAGGAAGAAAAACTTATACATTTTTCTTCATTAAAGTAAAATTTTCAGGAAAAATCAATCTCATTTTTTAAAACAAATATTTAATTTGTATATCTCAATACATCAATTTCAAATTTTTATTTCAAGAAATTATAATTCAATGAAAGAAAACAGCCACTGTCATGTAATAATATATTCCTATTATTAGAAATCTTATTTTTTTTAAAAAAGAATTCTGTATGAAAAAAAATTTTTTTTTCAAAACCTATAACAAAACCTCGTTTTCACTGGAATATGTGTTCCAAGCAAAATATACATTAAGGTATTTTGAAAATTTAGCATTATTTTCCTGCCATTAATAATTAATTTTGAAGTACTGAAAACTTATTTTAAAATTATCTCTACTCAATATAGCTAAAAAAAATAATAATACTGTTTCATGAAATTTACTTAAAAATTTTTTTTAAAAAAAGTACATCAATACTACTGATGATTGAAATGATTATAATACTATACTTTTTAATAATTTTTTAAAAATGTTTTCAGTTTTATACTACAGAATTTTAAGTTTAATCACGTTTTAAGCATAGCTGAAATATGAATCTTATTGTGAACAATGTTTATAATGAATTTTGAGCAAAGTAAGAACAGAACTGAAAAATAAATTATCCCCTTTATATATTAGCTAAATCACAATATAAACATAATTTTGGACTGTTTTTTAACTGAAAAATTATATGGAATTGAAGTCAATTTTTGTTTAGCATAAGCTGAAAATAATTTTAATTCTAAACAGTATTTAAAAGGCAATGCATGTAATTCCTACCATTTTATAACAGTCAATATGATATAGATAAATATAAAACACAATTTTCTTCTTTTATCATTAATACATACATATAATTATTATATTATATATATATATATCAATATTTTTCTAGTTATGTTTCTTAGAATCTGTTTTCTATCATTTAGCTTTGTGGGTAGTATAATTTTGTCTTATTATTTTTTTTCATTTTATTATACTATATATAATATAAGAATTGCTCTAAATGAAAATATGATTTAATTTCAGCTGCAAAAGTTAAAGGATTTTGTAACAATAATTCTCAAGTGTCTGTTTAGAAAAAAATTGCTAAACCTGATTCAAATGTTATAAGGATTATTTAAATTCACTAAAAATTTTAAATAATCAAAAATATATAAAAAAAACTAAAATATTTTACTCTTCTATTTTAAGTCTACAATATAGTTACAGTTCTACATTTGTTTTTCCAGTTTCATTTAATATTTTTAAAAATTTAATCTTAATTTTTATTTTATAAACATACCATATTTCTAATGTGAACTTGTATACAACAAATAAACAATGAAAACATATTTATATCTTAAAATTCAAACAAAAATTGAAAAAACATTGAAATTGTTCAGTAGTAAAGTTATAAACAATAAACGCACAATATTTATAATAGGTTATTAGATTCACACATACTGAAACACACACTCTCAACACAGCATATTTAAAAAATACAATACATAGCACTTTTTTATTGTAATTATTTTGAAAGTAGCCAATAATTCATAATGAGCCAAATATAGCAACCCCAAAACAGAGAAATTTGAATTCCAACTCTGTAAAAAATAGGAATAGGTGCTGCCAACGAAATCGCGCATTACACGTCCGGCCTTGTTTGTTCCTTTTATCTATCAGACTTGTAAAATTTTTGCCGCGGTTTTATAAAAAAAAAAGCTTTTTGAATGCAAAATAAAAGCAAAGCCAATTTTTAAAGAGAAAATGACTGATGAATATATTTGATAAAATACGCGTTTTTCGTAACACACAGAACCAAATTTTTTTTTTTACTAGTTTAGAAATTCAACCCAACTTTTACAATTTTGGAAAATATATCCTTCAAACTTGTATCGTTGAAAAGAGATGTTCATGTATTTTCGAAAAATACGTCGTGTGTGAAAAAGTTATGAAAATGTACTCTACTAAAAAATAAACATTTAAAGAACAATGTTTAAAAACTTTTTTTTTCTTAATGAAATATTAATTTTTGCATAGTTTGACTTTTGATTGTTATTAAATATAAATTTGATTTTCTTTGTTTGATCCGAAAATGTTGATCATTTTTATATCTTGAATGTGAATTTCCTGTTATGTGTTTTAAATGTTAATCTATTTTATTAATCAGTTAAATCAAAAGCATTTAACTTTTTATATACTGCATTCTTTAGATGCTTTAAATTATATTAATTTAATAACATTTTACTGAGATACTTGTGTGTTAGATTAGCTTGTACAGCAATATAAGAAAACTTTTTTACAGTATTTCGAATTCTATAGCTATTTAAAAAACATGATTATTGAATAAATCATATAATTTAATTGACATAACAAAATCAGGTTTTTCATTTAAATTTACAAGGTGTAACATATGCTTTTGCTTGTAATGGAAAACTGATTATGATTACACACACAAACATATATATAAATGTAAGATAACATTTAATTAGTAATTTTAGTAAAAAATTAATCAAATGGTCAGTATAATTTCTTTTAATTTTATTTTTTAAAGTGATTTGTTATTAAAAATCTACTTTAAAATATATTGTTCATTCTTAGAGTAACCAATAAATAACTTTGTATTTCAAAAAATGATGTTGGTGTATATGCATGTTTAATATTAAGGGTTAGAACATTTCATTGTATCAATTATAAATGACAAAAAAAAAAAGGAATTCTTGTAATTTTTACTTCTACTGGAAATTACAAGATAAAGACTAAATCTCTCTGAAATTCATCAAAATTTTTGGTGACTATTTCTTTTACCAAGAAAGAATTTTTATTTCTTATTCTGGCTGCAGTTACTCAAAAAATTTTTGTCTCTTCAAATAATTTTTATATTGTTTCTTTTGCACAGTTAATTAATTGTACATGTCTGTTTATTTTAAGCAGATTTTTACAGAAAGTCTTTCTTGTCTGTGTTATTCTAATATCCTGTAGATCTTTATATTTATCTTTGTATTAATATGATTTTTCATAAATGTTTTTAACTTTTTTCATATTGTACTTTAAAAAAACTTTTACATCTCAATGTTGGTTGAAACAAGTGCAAGTTAATTTTGGTGCTTTTTTGACTCAGTAACGATTTTATTTATGTTAATTCTTATAATATTGTTCTTTGATAACCCTTAAGACAACTTGGCAAGCTACTTTTAAAAACTTACCGAAAGAAACATCTTGCATCCTATACTTCGTTTTTTTCCCCACAGTTTAATTTTTTTTTATAAAACAATTTGCCATTCTTATATGGACTCATTATGCATTATTTGTGTGAATGATGTATACTACAACAGACATTCACAATTTAACATTTTTTACAAATGTACATAGAGTTTTTGTTTCAATACATTATCTTCGAGGATTCCATTAAATTTTGCTGTCTTATTGGGTTGAATTTACCCAAACGATTTTTTTAATTAAAAATTGAGTTTTTTACTCTAATTTTTAAAACATTTTTTTAAAAAGAAATCTAATATATTAAAATAAAATTGTTATTTGTATTCTAAGCTGCATTAAAAAAAAGGCTGTTTTGTAAAAATGTACACATAAATTTACTTATAAAATTCCACTTAAAAATTACCAATAAAAACCTGATAATTTAACAAGTTGCTTAATAAATCATCCACATATGATTGAAAGGTGTTTTTATCAGATTTATAGCCATGTTTGAAAGGACTTAATGGCATTTGGTCATAGTAGTTAAAAAAATTAGTAATGTTGGTCTAAATCTAAATAAGTTAAAGACTTCATTGTCACAATTTTATTTATTTTCCTTTTATCTCTTCTCAATGTATTTTTTAATTTTTAAAAAAATGCATTCAGCAGTCGTATTAGTTCCTGGTATTTTTTGAATAAAAAATTAGAATATAATGTTTTGTGTTCTTTGCAGATATCCACTACTTTTTAAATTTTTTTAATATAAACTTATTGTATTCATTGTCATTCAAACAATAATCTTTTGATTCTTTTAAAATTAGTGGATAAAGTGCAAATAAAATTTATTACCATGAAAAGAATTTTTAATAGAAATAAAGATTACAACTGAAAATTTTTTTAAAAAAAAGTATAGAAGACATTTTTATACTACAAAGTTGAAGTAAAACTTCATATTACTTCAGACCTTTTTCATAAAAAACGTTTAATATTTATTCTCAAAGTAAAAAATAAATTTTTCCCTTATTTTATTTAAAAATATGTTCTGAATCTTATTTTAAATCAGTATAATAAAAGTCAAGAAAACTGATGATAAATAATTGTGAATTAACTTTAAACAAAGGCTTTCCATAACTGTCACTAAAGAATTAATTAGTGCAGTATGAAATTTCATCACATTAACTTTTATCAAAATAATTTAAAATGTCTTGCAAGATATTGTAAGATATATAATAAAAAATATAATGTGAGTTTATTTTTCTAATGTTAAGTGTGTTTAAATTATGAGAGATCAATATGATTTGAATCAAAAGGGATTTTCAAAAACATTGCTTTTTTTTTTAACATGATTGCTGGAAACATCCTAGTTTATTATTAAGTACCATATCATTAAGTACCGTAAGAAGAATTAGAGTATTAATTTGTCACTACATTCCAAAATAATGTGTGTAATAATATTGCTTAATTGTTGATTTTGCATGGGAAAAAATTACCTAGCTTGATCAAAAGAATTAATTGTTTTTTAAAAAAACTGAATTGGGAAATTGCCTAATTTTATTAGACTTGAAATAAAGCAGTATGAGTTGGGAAAGAATGTAATTCTTTTGATTTTTCAAGTGTGTTATAGTGTTAATGTATGCATTTTAACTATAAAAGTCTGCTGTAAAATTTTGATCATATTAAAGTTACTAATGAATTTTCCCTTTATATATTTGATCACAAATTAATAAATTGAAAAGTGATTATATTTGTATTTTTATGAGTCATGTCTATTTTTCCTGACTTTTATTTTTCATATATATCTGTATATGGGATATTCATAAATAAATTATTCGAATAAAAGTATGTAAAAAAGTTTGAAGTTGATACTTCAATATTCAAATTCTCTGTGGTTTTAAAACAATGCAGCTAATTTATTTTAAAAATATTTTTGTTTTTAACCTGGGTAATAAGTTAAAAAAAAGTTTTATAATTCTTAAAACAGTATTGCTGATTTCTGGGAAGTTTGTATTGTGGGATCCTTTTTACCATTGTAATATTAATTTTTTAATGTTTTATATTAGAAAATGTGAAACCAATGTATTAAAAATTTGGTCTTTGTATTATATCTCTAGACCATTATTAGATTTATCATAATCAGTGGCGTAACTAGTCCTTAGTGGGCCCTGTATCAAAGATTCCTTGGGAGCCCTCTTTGAGGGCCTCTTAACTGTTTACGATTATTTGCTTGCACATGTTGGGGCCCCTTATCATTGATATGGTGGTAGCTACGCCTGTGGTCATAATATGCCTATGTGATTATTAATTAATATCAAAAGATATTTAACAAATAAAAGAGCATAATGCAATTATATAGCAATGTTTATATTATATAATTAATTATTATTATTTTTCATATTTTTTTATAATTTATTTTCAGGTTGTTTAAAGAAATCTCCAAAAAAAAAAAAGTTTCCAGATTTTAAAAAGCACTCAGGGAAAAATTTGCATTACCATGGTGGTTTTTGCATCATAACTTTTATTTTTAAAATCTTTATTTTGCATTATAAATTTTACTCTTATATTTACATATGAATTTTTAATGAGTTTCAAAGTAAATTAGAATATTTTCTTTCAAGTTTTTACAGTCTTGATTAAATTTTTCATTATTTTATTCTAAATTGATATTCATACATTTTTTTTCTTTTTAGGAAAAAGAAGAGAAATTTTGTCTCTCACACAGGCATCTAGAAAAATGTACTACTGTGGATTTTGTGATTATGCTTCTTATAAATCAACTAATTTAAAAAATCATGAAGCAATTCATTTAGGCTACAGACCTTTTAAGTGTGAAGTGTGTTCAAAAGCTTTTGTACAAAAGATCCAACTTCAACGTCATTTATTTACACATAGAATGTGACTTCTATGAAATGTATTCTCATTTTCTCTTAAAAGTTATATATATATGCTTATTTTATTTAATAAAATTGTTGCATGAAGTATGATATTAAATATTTATGGAATGATATTAAAAAGTTTAATATTATTCAAAATCATTTTTATTTAACTCTGTACAAGTTTTCCATTTGAAGTTTTGTGTTTTATTTTGATATAATAGTTAATATTTATTATTAAAAAATACTTTTTAAAAACAGTCCTTCATAAAATCTTTTTTTTTCTCAGTAGAAATGAAGCTTATTTAAATTTTCAGTGTAAAGGATGAAGAGTAATTACTTATGAAATCATTTTTATTACAATGGAGTAATTTACATCTCTGTTTTACCAATTAACTGTTTATTTTTGCTGTATTAAAGTACAATAATGATAATTAAAACCAGGTTTTAAATATTCAAATATATATATAAAGGATACTACACTCATGTCAATAAATTAAGGATAATGTCAGCTTTTGCAAGTAAAGGTTTGGAAACAAATCAAACATGACATATTCATAAAGTCCATTTATTAAACAATAGATAAAGAACTGTAGAGATGGTGTATGTATGATGTCATTCATAAAATCTGTGATTTTTGCTCCAAGAAGAAATTATAAAAAAATACACCTTTACAAAAACTTAATATTACTTGGTTGGCATAATGGTTAATACATCAAATGTCTCCCATGTGATGAAATACAGTCTGAACAATGCCTAGGTATGCTGAGTATCAAATTATTGATCTGATCTTGGTGAAGATTACTGTACTAGCAAGCAATGCTCTACTAAGTTCCAGTTCTCATGTAGGAGGTGGTTGATGGTCCGCAACTTGTCAGTTAAGCATATCCCACTCATGCTCTATCTAATTTGAATCAGATGAGAATGCTGGCCATTACATATGGGTCACATCCTCAGATTGAAGGCATTCGTTTACGATGTTTGCTTGGTGAGAACAAACATTGTTATTCATAAACGAAATCTCTGCCTTCATGGTACCCCTAAATAAATGTACATGTTGAGCCAGAATGTTCTTTTTCATCGTGGTTCTGATTTGAACATGCAGCTGTGTTCTGGAGCCCATTATAATTTCCCCAAAATGAGCAATACTGCACCACCGTAACAGTGCCATTTAATGATATCGTCTTGGTGGTAACGGGTTCATGGCATTCTTCATAAGAAAGTCTAATGTGAATCAGACAGCTAGCTAAACCTGGACTCATCAGAAAACATCATACAAGCCTACTGTCACGATGTCCATATCGCATGTTCTCTATTCCAGATTAAAACCGCTGGTGACAGTGAATGTTATACATCTGACAGGTGTGAGAGCATATACATCAATATGTCCCAAATGTCTGTACATGGTTTGCCTTCAAACGGTCGCAACCGCGGCTGCAGAACCTGAGACAGTTTGGATGCTGTGCTCCGTCCGCTTCTTTTTTGGCAGTTACTGCTGGTCTTAGTTTGGCATTGCAACTCTTGAATAGCTTGAACTGCAATGTTTAATGACATTTCCGTCATCTTTTAATTATTGCCAAAACCTAGAGATGTTCCAGGTGGCTGATAATTCTACCATGTAAAAAAGTCATCCATATGCGTTCTTTGTGTCATAACTATTTGGTTACAGCACTGAGCAATTTTACTTTGTCAACATTCTTTATATACCCTTTTTTACACTCTCATCATTGTGACTTCCTGTAATTTGCATATTATTCTTGAAAATGTGTATGATAATTCTGTGGGTGAAGTTTTTACTCTAAAGTGTGATTCTGAATAATCCTTAATTTGTGGACATGTGTGTATTAAACAGAATCAGTGCTTGTATAAGGAACATATTTTTTCTTGCATATAATGAAATTCTTCATAAATTATAAAATTGGTATTATACAATTTAAAATAATTGTCGAAGTAATGAACTGTTGTTCTTGCATAAAATGTTGGGCTATTTGCATAAAAAAAATAAAAACAAGGAAATTTTAAAAAAATAGAAAGTTGACCCTAGATTGGGCAATTTTGAGTTTTTCATTCATATTTTATTAATGTAGAATGTATTATTGTTAGCTTTATACATATATAAATGTTCACAATGAATAAATCTTATTGAAATTACAAATTCTGAATGTTAATTTAAGTCAGAACAATAACTTACAATTTTTGATCTCAAACTTTTGAATTAAATTTCAGCTTTGTGATGTAAAAGGATTTCATGTATTTCTTTTTTTATATTAATAATATTGAGTAAATGACTAAAATATTGAAATCTGTTAAAATTTATAATTTTCCTTGACTATATTTTCAATTTATATATTTCTTTAAAAATTTTCAGAATTCTATTTTCATAATTTATCATTTTTTTTACAATTTTTAGGTCTAAGAAGAGAACTTCCTGGCAAAATTTCAAGGAAATTACATTGTTGCAGTTTTTGTGACTATACTACTCATCACTCTACACATATAAAAAATCATGAAGCTATTCATTTAGGACATAAACCATATAAATGTCAAATGTGTTCAAAAGCTTTTATACAAAAAGTACATCTTCACCGTCATTTATTGACTCATATGGGAATATAATTTTTCCTTTCTTTTAAGTACCTGTAAAATTTCTGTTTTGAGATGAAAATAAACTAATATTACTAAAAATAAGAAATAATGATGGTATGAATGTTTTTAAAATAGAAATATTTTTAGATACAATGGAACTCCTTGAGATGTTAGTGGAACATATGAATTTTTTACAATATAAACCATCACTAGAGTATATTTTATCAACTTGAGTTGCAAGTCAGAATTAGAAACAAAATCTTGTTTCAATGTATTGTAACGAATTTTATATAAAATAATGTAAATAATTTGTATTTGGATGTGCAATGCATTTATATTACTCTATGCTATATTTATTTCATGTTAAAGTTGTAATATTCACAAGCAACACCAATGACGATTTAATGGGAACTTGGCAAAATATTGGCGATAGAGCCAAGTTGGCATAATTTTTGGCGACCATGTTGCCAAGTTCGGTACCCTCTGGATTCTTCTAGAAATTAGTAGAGAAATCCACTAATTTCACGATCTATGACAAGAGCGCATCTTTCCGGAACTTTTGGTCTCTGCTATAAATAGAGTGATACTCGCCGCAAGAGTCAGTCTGGTTTTGACTAGCGACTAGTGAACTTGCCTTGATCGTGATTAGCTCGGCTGTGCTTGTGAATAAGCTTATATATACGTGTTTTTTTTTTAGATACTGATAATTGTGTCTAAGTGCTGTTGAAGGTGTGAAATCCTTCTGATATTTATTCTGAGGATTTTGCTATTGAATCCTGTGTTTCAAGGATTGATTTATGCCAATAAAAACTCATCGCTCTTAAAGAACTGTCTTGTTGCTTACGACTGATTATGCATAAAATCCTCAAACCCCGATCTATGTAACAGTATTACCACCACTTTGCACAGAAGGCTGAAAATTGTGGGCTGTTCAATTCACATATTTACCTCGCCATTTTAAAAATACTTTTATGTTGAATTTTAGTGTAAGTTTTTTTAATGCAGCTATTTAACTGTGTGAGTGTAATCATGTATTAAAAAAAAACCGGGAAAAAGGGATATCAATGAAATTTTAAGAAAGATGAGATAAACAGGAGCAGAAGTTGTAAAAGTATAGACTTGGTAACACAAAGTACAGTCACGTTGCTTCAACAATATATACTCTTTTGAAGTACAAGGACTTGAGATAAACTAAATTCAGTTAAAAATATTAAAATTATTTCAAAGCTATGCAATTCTGACCATTAAAAAAACCTTAGTTAGCAGAGAACAATTAGCAAAAGACACTTTTTCCATAGAGGATTGACATTCACTTGGTTGTTGGGTTTAGTGAAGTTACAAATTTTGATTCTAAATTAGTGGAAGAATTTGTAAAAACTGTTATAGAAAATTGATCAAAGCTAAATGATATATTATCCATTAAATTCTTAATTGTAATGAGGTATGTTTCTTATCTGGAAGATGCCCAATTTGAAGGATTGTTTGACATTCTCATTTTGTGTAAAATGGCACTTCAGTAACTCATTTCAGAAACATTTACTAGCAAAACAAAAAATAAAGTTCATTGAACAGTTTTATGTTTAAGTGATTTACAGATAAAAAGCACAAAACTTATAAAGAAAAATTAACCAAAGTAAAGTAGTAGAAATGATTAATACTATATGCTGAATTAACTTAGCCAGCATCTGCATATGTTTTAGATTTTTTTTTACATGCATTTATGTAGGATTTAATGAAATATTTATGCATTTAAAAAAAAATAGGGTTTTTGAGAAAGCTTATACAATGGATTAATCTCATTTTAAGTTATATTTTCAAGTGGGAAAATTAATTTGAAAAATTAGCATTTAGACTTATGATTGTGCATATAAAGTTTTAATTCAAACACACTGTACCGTATAATTCTTCAAGAGAATGATATTTAGGAAGCCTTTATAATTATGTAAGCTTACTTGTTTAAAAAAAAGGTAATAGTAAAAAGTACAATTAAATGGGATAATTTTACAATTTTGTTTAATAATCCAATGATTGTTCTGTCAGTTGTATAATAATAGCAGGGAGAACTAGAGTCTGCCACTTTTTGCTTTTACTGAATATTCTCTGAAACATAATTTGATTATAAAATGCTGCAAGACTGAAGAATACTGATGCTTTGGAACCTTCGTAATAGTAGCAAACACTGAATTGAAATACTTACTCTCCCATTTAGAAAGTTAAACTTATGAAAGGAAAATTTTAATGCTTTTTAGCATAATTTTTATACAGGTCTTGTTAAAAAGGACAAAACTTATTATATAATGGAAATAAATTAATATGTAATAGAAATAAAGTAGCATAACATGTGTAGTAAATTACACAAATATACATGTTATAGTCTAGTATAGTGAAAGATGAATGAATAAAACTAAAGAAATTGCACTCTTGTATGAAAGAACAATTTCTCTAAAATTGGGGTTATCATATCAATAACTTCATTAAGACTTAGCGAGTGGTGATATCAGAGTTACATTGACACATTTTTTTCTCTGTAAAATCATTTAATTTAATCTCTCAAAGGAAGAACATGTATGGATAATCATACTCAAAAAGCTTTGTTTTATATTATGATTGTTGGAGTTAAATGATTATATTTGGCTGATACAATAAAAAAAATATATTTGATATAGTTATAGAGCATAAATTTATAAAACATTTTTTTCATTAATACAAAATATGCAGCCATTTGGCTAACCCAAAAATTTAATTGCTGGCCTATAGCTTTACTTTGAAACTGGATTCATCAATCTTTTATTATTATTTTGTAATTTTTAACCTGTGTGCAGGTGGCATATGAAAGGAATCTAGTATTGATAAGAAAAGAAACCTTGAAGATTTTCTATACTTCAAGGTTTGCTTATTTTAATGAATCACCAAAGTTTGTTGATGTATAAATGCTGACAATGCTTTCATATTGCAGAAATTATACATATATATGTGCTATGAAATCAAATGTGTCTCAAGTGTTTTTACTCTTAATATACAAATTCAGAAAATTCCCCATCAGATTTATTAATCCTTGAGTATTGACCTAAAATTTAGGTTCAGATTTTGAAATATATTATCATCAATTTCAAATACATAGATGGTGATAGATCACAAATTACGATCTTAATTTTAAGGAATTGTTTCTTAATGAATTCAAGTACTTATGCCATATTCTTAACATTTAACTGGCTGATAATGGTATTAGTGTGCCTTTTAAATAAAATAAGTCATGACATTTTGCTGTGGGGTGAACAAGAGGATTAACCCAGTACAGGGCCTTTAGAAAATGCCAGGAGGCTCTAGGTTTTGTATGGTATAAAATAAAACAATTTCTACAAATAAACTTTCGTGTAATTTTTTAAAACTGAAAACTGCTGCAATTCCCAGTGTACCAGAAAGTATGACATAGAGCTTACAGAAATAAGTATGAAACACATTACAACATGAAAGGAAAATTTATGAAAAATTACAATTATTTACAATGCTTTTGACTATTTTTGAAAATCCATTGTCTTGGAAACAAGTAAATGAAAATATGGAAGTCTTTAAGTATCAATTTTAAGATTTTTCATAATCTAAAAAGTTTAGATCATAAAAAATGTACCAGTTCAACATTTTCTTCACCACCAATGTTGCAATCACAGGAAGTTGCTGGACTCAAATTGAATCTGCTCAGATAACTTTTGAAGTTACCATGTCCAGTGAGAAATTGGGTCATTTTGTAATTAGTAAAAAAAATTAAGGCATGGCTATCTCCCTTTTATGGAAGAAAACAATCAGTTAAGCTTCCTCTATTTGAATTGATGCATTCTTGGTTCCACAACTCCACCACATTTTTTCTCATAATCTTATACATGGATTTTAACAGTAATGTCAGGTTTGCACTAGTTAGAAGTCTGCAAGAAAATTGTGTGGCCTGTTACTCATGTTGAAGTTATGTACCAAATCAAATGTCATCTGAAACTGATTTAAAATAGAAGCCTTATGCTAACTGTAAACTGTGCAATTCTTGAGCCATTTTAGAAATGAAATATAGGCATTTGCTTAATAATTATTTCTCAATAAATTTATTACATATTTTTGGAGCTAAAAATGTGGCTTTAATACTTAGTACACTTTTTACAAATTTTTCCATTTTATTTACATATGTCCTTTCAGTTCCCATCTGGCTTTTGCATCAAATCTGAAAAAAAATTCAGAAGTACTTTTAAAAATTTGAAATTTTTTGAAAGAACATGTAAAACTAGGCAAAAATTTTCATACTATTGTAATAAAATCATATTTATGAATAAATAAAAAAGACTGTCCTTAAATAGACTAAACTTAAAAATGAATACAGTAAAACCTGTTTTTGTGCAGTAAGATAGGGACTGTATAAAAGAAATATTCGAAAATTTCATAAATCCTTACATATAACAAACAACTTCTTCGAAATACTTCAGAAAAAATTTTTATGTGGTGGATAAAAAAATTGCACTTGGAAAATATGCCAAATATTTACAAAATTTATGAAAATGTACTTCCATAACAAAATAAATAATTAAATTACACATAGAAAAATTTAATTTTTCGTTGTATACATGGAGAAGTTTTCAAAATGCACATACATAATTCACTGCTACTCATCATTATCTAAAGCATGTGTCTTCTTGTGATGAATTAGTTAAAAACCGCTTTCGTCACTTGACGATACAATTTCAATTGATTTATTTTTTGACAGCATAAAGTCAGAGAAGTTTTTGAGATGAAGGTCAGTTGCTTGTAAATGTCACGATAACCAGATATACATGATCGAGGCTCTTTTTGAAATTTCATGCTCCTTTCGGAATTGGTTTCTTATTTTAAGAAAATGCTTTTCCAATTTGTTGGAAAGCTGTATCCCCACATATATGAGGGCGGAATTTTCTGGTAGATCTAATATACAAAGAGCAATTTTAAAAGTTTTCTAAATATTTATCAACTCCAAAATCTAAATTTATAAAAACTATTTTTTGTTAAACAAAACACAGACATTTTAGAATTACTTTTAAAACACAGAAGCATTTTTAAAAACCTTCAATTTTTATACTGTTATCTGTGCAGTGACAAAATTTCAAGTTATCTGTTAGATTGGTACATAATTGTGTTAATAAAGAGTAGAAAAAATGTGTTCTAGAACTTTTTATTTTTAAATATTTGTGATTAAAATAGATATTGTTGAAATAAATTTATCTAGTGAGTTATATGACATTTGCAATGAATAAAATTATTACTTACGTCCATCGTATCTTTTTCATCCTTTGGGCTTTTGCTATAGCCTCTTGTTCTTTGTTGTTTTCATGTTGTCTCTTTGCAGCATATGCTTTACAAATTTTTCCTGCAAACTTTAAAGAAAGTTGCATATTTTAAAAGATTTCTTATTGTAAGAGAAACTATAATTAGATGATAAATAATAATTTTCTTTTAAACAGAAACTTTTTGTAAATGTAGAATTAAAATACTCTTGCAAATTCTAAAATATTAGTTAAATTTTAAAAAATCAAATAATCATTGAATTTTTTATGCTAGATAAAACTGAAAATAATTATTCAAAATAATATTTTTCTACATTAGCATAGTTTATTAGAATTTTCTGATGTAAATGTAATGGTCTGAGAATTGGTATTAATATTATTTTCCTACTTCATGTTGTATATAATACAAACACATTAGAACCTCATCATTGGTCTACTTTTCATAGTCCAAAGATATATTATCTTATATTCAATGAATGACCAGCTTCTATATTTTGATAACATCTGTAAATTCTATATTAACCATTTATATTAAGGTATGCCATATTTAAGCTCTAAAACTTGACCAAGTAAATATGTTCCAAATAAAGGAATGGAATTATGAGCTTTTTATTCTTAAATTTATTATTTTTATTCGGTTCATATATAATTTCCTACTCTTTTTTTTAGTTAAATAGTTTTAACATTCTATATTATACCACATGTTGGAAAATATATTTTTTTTCAATGTGATTTAACATCTGTAATAATTATTAAAAAATCTGTAATAATTGTTAAATTATAAATTTACAAAAGAAAAAATTAAAAAAAAATTGTTTCAAATGCATAATTATTTCAAAAATTGAAAATATTTTAAAAAATACGTAATTTTTTTTTATTTTAAGTGGAAAAAAAGTTTATTTTAAAATTTTTAACTAGCTTGTATACTCATTCACTGTACAGATGAAATGAAAAAAAAAATTAATGATGATCAATTTTAAAATAATATTTAGAATGATTAAGAATTAAACTCTAAGAAAAGAATGATTTAGTAAATATAGCAGTCAGTTGTATAAATATAGCTGAATTAACCCATATTTCTAGGGCTCATCTGAAAAAAGTAATACAATAAAGATTAAAAGAAATAATAAAATCTAAGAGAGAATTAAAAATATATTTGTTTTAATATTTGGAATACATAAAATAAAAAACTCCAGCATGAAGTTGAAATTTTCAAGCAATTGCTGGTGGATATGTGATATGTTTTAGATAACCAACATGCAAACACCTTTGATCTGCACTTAAGTGTGCTTCGTTTATAAATAATATCCACTTTTTTTCCCTTTTAAATGTGAATTTCAATCAAAAACAACCAATTCATCTAAAATACATGGACTTAGTTTTTAAATTTTCTTCTCAAATTATTGTCAAAAATAAAATCAAACATTTTTTTTACAAAATTAATGTGTGTTAAAAACAAAAAGTTGATGCTCAAAGATATCTAAAGTTCCAGTACTTAGCATGGATGAATTTAAAAAAAAAAATCTGCAATCAAGCTTAAGCAAATCAATGCTGCTGCCATCAATAAAGAAAGGGGAAAGGGTTAGAAAAAATTCATCAAAAATAAATTTGACTTTTTTTGGAAGGAATGCTTGCAGCTCTTTTGGAACAACAGCAGAACTCCCTAAAGTATTTTGGTGCAATACAATGAATGCCATAGATTTACATAAGATACAAAAAAAAATTATACATAAAATATATCATTATCATCATCCATGACAAGACAAGCCAAAATGGGCTGAAGTCATCTGAACCAGATGTTTCTAACAATCTCCGCTAGTAGCTAGATTCCTCCAGTTCTTAGTTTTAAGGACCAATTAGTACATAAGATACAAAAAGTTACTAATTAAAATAATACAAAATAAGGGAGAAAATTACATCACGATTTGCCAATGTGTCACTTATAAGTTCAGCCTTTTCAAAATCTCCTTTAGCAATAGCATCATCAATTATGCTTTCAACTTCATTCTAAAAAGGAAAGCAGGTAAAATAATTTATCTTTTTATTATTATAGCATCTGAGTATTAAATATTTATTTAAATACATACAACAAAAAATGAATTTTAAATAAACTATTTTATCAGTTACTTTCATTATTTAAAAAATTCATTTTACTTATATATGTATATTAGTATATTTCAAATTTTTTATGAATGCAAAAATCAAAACCAAATATTTAGAAACTGATTGAAAAAGAATAGTATAAAAATACTACAAAAATTAGAATACTAAGATTTATTAATACTTATTCATTATGTCTGGGCATATTTTATTGGATGTCATTCACATTTACTTCTCATTTTCATTTTTGTTTGTTTTCCCCATATAACATGTAATTTTGCATATGAAAACATATTTTCTAAAATGCAATGTTTGATACATTAAAAAATTCTTGCAAACTAAAATATCTTCTATTAACTGATACATCTTATACTCACCTAAACTTAAGTGTAAAAATAGCTGACCACTCTGGTAGCCATTCACAGAAGCTCCACTTGATACCAACTTATTTTAACTTTTTACATCTCAATATTTTCTCTCTTTAACTCGGACTCCTATTCTGCAACCAGATTGACTAGGCATCACCCTGCTCCCTCCCATCACCAATTTTTTTTTCCAAATCAAGATTTTTTCATCATTTTTTATCTTTATTTTATATTTGTAATTTTTTTCATATCAAAGTAATTTTTTCTTCTTATAATTTTAATTTATTTAAATATTAATTAAAAAGAGCAATTTGAAAACATTTTCATGTCATGAAAGGGGATGAAGGTTCAGAAGAACTAAGTGCTCCAACCCCACCAAACTTCATATATCATAAACTAAAATATGAAAACTATATAGAACTAATAAATGAAATAAACTATTTAAAATAGTACTTTTGTGTACTTAAACCTGACTATACAATTAAACTAAGTTTAATGATGATCACTTAATTAGGAAATCAGATTTTAATTGATAGATACTGATGGTATTGAAAAAATTCTTGAGTTCATACTCTTTCTCTCAACAACAAATAAATAAATAAATTTAATTCCAGAAAAATTCAACTTTCTGTTAAAAACAGCACCAAAAATTACAGGTAATTTTTTGATTTACCATTAAAACAAAAACACATGTTCATATTAACACAAACGTTGTCAGCATTAAAAAAAAGGCAAAGTATGAGTTACTATGAATGATAGGATTATTATAAATAAATACTATACAAGAAACAGAATTTTAATAACTCCAATTTACAATAGCCGCTTTTTTAATTTAAGACAATATAATGACAAGTAATAATTCAAAAATTGCTCTAGTACCAGTTGAAAAATGCAAAAAAAAAAAAAAAAAAAATTTCCACCTCTGTAAAAAGAATGTATTTAAAATTTTTACAGAAAATAGATAGAATTTTATTAAAAATAAATCGATTTTCAAAATATGCACTCCAAGACTAAAGTAACTGAACTATGAAGGATCTGTTCAACAAATACAAGAATGGGCACACAGTATTAACACACACAAAAAAATTACAATTTCAAAAAAAATTAGGATTTATTCCAGAGAGTGGCCATAACAAAAGGAGGAAATCAATATACACTGATAGTTCACAAATTGTTTCCAACTGTCAAATTAAATTGGTAGCATTCCAGAATGGTTAAAAGTGCATTTCCATCAAATCCAAATGTTTTCTACATGAGGAGAGATTAAGTGACCTCTTTAATTATAGAAGCATTCAGCACACTGAAAAACAATTCACAGCAAGGTGTATGATGGGCAAATCTTGCATTATCTTGCTAATTTAAAGTTTCAGACAAAAAGAACAGCAACACAATAAGTTGAAAATTTTCTCTGCATACACAGTGTGCCATGTTTAAACAAAGTAGTTCTGCTATCAAAGGAAATGATACTACAGACAATAATGCCTATTGTGGGCCATTGTGCTATAAAGTGGTAAAGACAGGTTCCCTATGCTGCCCTAGATATCTCCAGCAGTGATTGAGTTTGATTATTTGAGTGATACAATTGGAAATAAAGCTCATTACTAAGGATTAAGATGGCAACAGTATACAATATGGCAAGAAATTTTACGGGACACTGTTCAGAAATTTTATCAGTCTATGCTATGAAAGGTGACAGCTTTCATGAAAATTGGAACAATGTTTTATTGGCTTCTTCATTTACCAATCATCAAATTCCTAAATGATGAAAAAGATCTAATGTCATAATTTTTCTTTTACTATCCATAATTTCTATCAATTTTTGTGGCAATCGGGTAGATCTTACAAGGTGCTTTTGGAGGCATATTTCTTACATAAAGTATTTTTTATTGTTTTAATATAAAAAAGTTAAATCTGATACCTTTGGTCCCCATTCTCCATGAGACACTGGACCTTGTAAATGGCTGTTTATGGTTAGATAAGGTTTGATTCCTTTCCATTCTTTTTCTTCTTTTTTTTCTGGAGATTCTTCACTACAAAATACATAAAATAAAAACTTGATGATGAGCAGAGAGAAATTAAAGTAAGAAAAATTCTGCAAATATTAACACTTTATTAGCTGTAGGGCCTGGCATTGCACGGGCTTCTTCAAGTTTATAAATTTTTGCCTTAAAAATTTCCCATTCCCATCTCAGTGTCAGCGCTTCCTGATGTGTTTGCGACTTTCATATCAACACATCATTAAAATAACCTTTTTCGAAATTTCTTCCACTTCTTTGCCTTGTCGGAGGGGTCTGTTTCCTGTCCGATTAGCCTGGCACTGCATGGGCTCTTACCGAGTTCCTTAATTTATCCCCATGGAAATTTCCCCTTTCTTTCTCGACACTAGCACATTTAGGAGAGTGATTTCTATATTTATGTCATTAAAATTCCCTTTTTTCTGAAATTTCTTCCCTGTCAGAAATATTTCTTCTCCCTCATTTAGCCAGGTGTTGGACAGGCTTTTTCGAGTATAAAAGTCCTTTTTCCCTCAGAGATAAGATCAAATTTCTATTTTCGATTAATAATTTACAAAACTAATCTAATTTTATCCAATAAAAAGCTGCAATTGTACGATTTTTTTTAAAAATAATTAATTTAGTAATGAATTACAAAAAACAATACTGTTTTAGATTGTTAAAAAAAATATTAATCTATATCCATAAATAGCTGCATCATCCGGCATTGCACAAGATTTTTCTTCAGTGTAACTGTTTTTGCTATTCTGTTTTTCACATACACAAGGAAATGTTTGCCTACGAACTCTCCAAAAGTTTTCTTTCCACACATGCCCCATAAGCCTTCAAATACTTGAATTCTCTATGGAAGGTTTACCACCATTAATAATTATTAGAAGTTGGCAATTTTGATAATTATTTTTGTTGTATTATTATGGTTCCCCGAAACAAAAAACTACCTTTTCTAAAAACAGTTTTATGTATAAAAAAGTCCAAAAGATGGAAATTTTCAAAATTTCGTGAATGGTTAAAAAGTTATACAATATTCCGTTTCAAATTAACTTGGAAGCATTGAAAAAGATAAGACATGTACCAATCTGCTTAAAAAATAGCTTTATCTCTTTTCAGAATTTAAATTAGAAAAAATCCATAGATGCTTGCATTCTATAAATTGTGTTTTTAAATAAAAAAAAAAACATTTCAAATAAATCACATATTAAAAGCAGTTATTTTTCTCATCAGTTATAAAATTCCAGTCTGAATGGAAACCGGATTTTGAGGCCAACATATGAAATTGCAAAACTATGATTTCAAGAATATATTTCACGTTAATTACATGTTAAAAACATCTATTTTTTTAATCTGTGAATGAGTTAAAAGAAAATAGCTACATCATAAAATTTCAGTTTGCCTGAAACCAATTTTTAGCTCCAACTTATGTCATTGTTGCATATGGTATGGCTGCATGGCTCAATGTAGCATGGCCTTTTTCGAGTGTATAACTTTTTGCCAATGGAAATTTTATTTTCCCCTCTTGATGTCATTACTTCATTGTTTGTGTGTGATATTTCTATATTTTGTCATTAAAATTCCCTTTTTCTAAGTTTCTTCCATGGCTTCATCCCATTGGTTGGGCCTGTTTCTCTTCCATTTAGCCAAGTGTTGCACGGGCTTTTTCCAAGAGTATAACTTTATCCCAATGGAAATTTCCTTTTTCTCTTTCGATGCGAGCACTTCTGAGTGAGGGTGAATGCGCGATATGAGGGATTTACATACTTATGTTATTAATATTATCTTTTCCTTTACAGACAGGTTTCTTTCCCTCAGTTTAGCCTGGCATTACACGGGGCTTTTCGCGTACCAAAACACTTTTTTCCTTCTTTTTTTTCCAAATAATAAGATCCTTCTTTAAATTTCTATTTTAACTAATTTTGTAATAAATAATAAAAAACAATACCAATTTTGTTTTTTAAAAAAATATTAATTTATATCCATTTTTATTAAATAGTGAATGAAAAATGCTTGTGCTTATTTCTAGATGTTTGATAATTTGATTAAAAATATGTAACTGTAAAAAAGAAGTATGGGAGAGGTTGCTCGCATTCACTGTATAAAAAAAAAATATTCAAAATAAAAATAAAACTATCTGTTGAAGACATTTCAGCATTTTCTTATATTGTTAACATCTTTCAGTAAATCATGTTTTTTTTTAAGAATAAAGAAAAAAATCAGTTGTGATGTGTCAGAAAGTTGCCTTTCCGCACATGCTCCATAAGTCCTCAAAACTCGTGAATTCTTTCGTAAGTTTACTACAATTAGTTAATAATGGCATTTGGCAATTTCAGGTATTTTTTCATTGTGTTTTCATGGCTCCTTGAAATGGAGAAGTGCATTTTTTGAAAATATCTTGGGTGCAAAAAAGCAAACAGAAAAGTTTAAAAAATACAAATTTCCATATATTTTTTGAGAAGTTTTACAATATTTCATCTTAATCGAACTTGACAGCATTGAGAAAGAAATAAAATGTACCAATATACTTTAAAAGTAGTTCTACTTTTTTTATTTTGAATTTAAATCTAAGAAAATCGACAGAAATTTGTAAAAAATGCCATATAATGTAGAAATTAGAAGTTTAATAAAATATATTTCAATTTAATCACATGTTAAAAGCATTTATTTATCAAACAAAGTGAGTTAATACGGTCAATAGAGCAACATCATGAAGTTTCAGTTTGGCTGAAAACAGATTTTCGACACTAGCTTTTGTCATTGTTGTAACAATAACAGTGTTACAACAATACAGATGAATCAAAGTTGGTGCCAAAAACCGGTTTTTTAATGTTTTTAATTAATATCTTTTTAACTAATTGCAAAATCGGAATATAAATGGTCAAAACGGCTTCCTCGGATCATTCCTGAGTTTCTGCAAGCAAGAAGTTTCTGCCTGGCACGGTTCGTGAGAAGATAGACGCACATAGATAGATAGACAGATACATAGATATGTTTGTTTACCTACGAATTTTAACAGTGTGGATAGTAAAATTTATACAATTTTTAAACAGCAATTTAAAATGAAAATTTACAAGTAAAAACAAAAATTTACTAAAACTGTTGGCGATATTATGTTTACTCCATTTAATTTAATTTAAAGTAAAAATCATAAGAAAAAGTCTTAGATTTCAATAAACACAATTATTAGAATGAAAAAATAGGAGAAATCAGAATATAATGACTTAAATTTCTGGGGGGAAAAGGACAAACAATTTAAGTAGGCATTTTTTCTTTTTTAAATAATAATTACAGTTAGTACAGAAAAGAGTCATAACCATGGAAGAGACTTTGTTATTTCAGATCAACATTAGAAATTAGAATGAAAACATTTACTTTCATAATTGCTGCAAAAATTAATTGAGAAATGAAAAAAAAGAAAAAAATACCCAATTTCATTAATTAAATCAACTTTTTTTAATATACAAACTCCAATCTAATAAAATTTAGTAAAATTAATAAATAATCTTTACCTCTGATTTTGATTTTTAATCTATAATTAAGACAAAACTAACAAAATAGAATAAAAACCTCAAACTTAGAAACTAAAAAATTAATGACAAAAATAATTATGAAAAAAAAAAAAAAGAATACACCACTTTGAAACATAACAAAAATATCTTCAAAATTTAACATTTAAAACAGAATTTGTTTTAAATCCAAAACTGAGCAGGATAAAAGTTTTAAAAAAGTTAACAAAAAGACACATGGGAGGACAAGTTGAAAATCAAAAGTAAGGTGGAGAGGACAGATCATCATAGAAACCTTTACTGATTTGGTGCTAGTTTGATTCATGGGGCTATGCGCCAAGTTGTCGTTTATGTTCACCAAGATGAGTGATAACATTACAATATGGTTACCTAGATATTTTTATTGTTTGGCAATGTAGTTGAGATGGGGATAACATATATTAAGAGTTAATTTTTATTGGGTTTTTTTCCTGTGGTAACCCTATTAATTTCAGACGATTATAATTCGATTTCTTTAAAAATTTAAATTTAAATTACATTTGTTCTTAAAATCATTTGCTTCAGTCTTCTGTTGTATTTTGTGCTGTTTTTGAATATGGGTATTTCTAATATCACTGGTGAGCACCAGGATAAAATATGAGGGCGGTGTTTTTAATTTTTGCCCATTACCACTTTATTTTACTTTTAATGATGCATTTGTAGTGGTATTGTCTGTATAAAACAGTAACAGCCTCCGGACTGAAGTGATCCTTTTGGTTTAGTGGTATGTTACATGTTTACGGAACCAAAGGTACAGGGTACTGTACTTCCGGATGCATGCCACTTCATTGTGTCCCTGGCTGGACTAAGAGGAAGCGTAACCTTCTGAACTGTCATGGTGCCATCATGGTTTTGGTTGCAAAAGGAGCAACCAAAAAAAAAAGAACTCGCCCGACTCACTTCATGCAACAAACTCGTCAGGCACACTTGACGCCGTCAACACAAACTCGTCAGACTCACTTGATGCAGCAAACTCATCAGACTCATGTGATGCAACTCTTCCAATCAACAGCAATAACTCACACACTCACCATAACAACTATATTGTTCGTTTGTCTATCCACCGACTCACTGGTGGGGGAGTGTGTAGTGGTGTCATCTATATAAGCCAGTAACAGCCTCCAGACTGAAGTGATCATTTTGGTCTAATGGTATGTTACGTGCTTACAGAACCAAAGGTACCCCAGGATCAATCCACCATTTCACATTTTTAAATGTTCATAATTCAATGAAGTTTATTTAAGGAACTTGCAGTTTTCGAATATTGCAAATTATCAGCACTTATAAATTGATATTCATAGTTAATTTTAATATAATTTTATTTATAATATAATATAAAAATATAATTAGTATTACATGTAATCATCAAAAAATATTCTTTATTTATAATTAATCTTTTATATTTATTTATGTTGTTGTTTCTTATACCACCTGATCTCAACTGCGTCAGATCCAGGCCCACAAAATTCATCATGGCAAGGGACTAGATGTATGCCTGTCATTGGCCGTAGCCTTGAGCACCCTTCAGGTGACAGTACGATTTAGCTCGGTTCCACCCCAATTTTCAGGGAGAACACCATGGGGGAGGGTTGGGGCCTCCCCCTCACCTCTCTTCCCCTTCCACCAACCTCATGAGAGGACTTGTGGCTCGACAGCTATTTAATGCAACCCCCATGCCATATATAAAGGCACTATACATTTGCAAACATCTATGTCTTATCTGGGATTCGAACCCAGGCCCTACGGCACAGCAGTCAGCATCACTAAACACTATAGGATGGGCGACTATATTTATTTATAAATATTATTACATATTGTTATTCATTTATATTATTGTTATTTATTTATAATCATAACATTATATGAGTATTATATTACAATATGATTATTACTTTTTATAATTACAATTAAATTATGTTATATTATTATTATACATAATTATTATTAAATCATATTATATGAATATTATATATAATTACTATTAAATTATATTATAAGATTATTATTATATATTGCATGCTATTATTAGCAAACATAACCTTTTATTACATTATACTGATATTCATTATTGACTGATCTTGGTTATTTTCAATCTATTCCTATATTCTTCATTTGAAATAGATTTCACTGTATTTCAAAACTGCTCTTTAAAATTATTTTCCTGGCAATTGGTTACCGCTAAGCTGCCATCCTAGATTCCATTCCAACAACATGCGCTGCTTGACGTTATTCCTTCATCGCGCCAAGCAGCGGTTGGACATGGCCCCATGACATCAAACTAGTTCCCAAAAATATATTAAAACAAAATTTTAATCTATTAACTAACCATAAAATCAGAATTTAATCAAGCAAAAATATATAATTCAACTTGTTTAAAGCTTCAGATTCAAACAACTTCCTATTACAATAATATTTTTGATATATAGTTACATAACTGTCATCATTATCAAGTGACTTTCACTGAGATAATGATAGTATATAAGACGCCAAAAAAGGTTTTAAGAAATTTCCTCTGTTCATAATAATGTACTTATATGAAAAAGTAAAATTAAATCAAAAGTAGTCAATTCACCCCAGATTCCAATAATAATTAATTTAATAATTCATTGATATAGAATAACAAGTCCAATTGATATCAAGATGATGATCAAAAGATTTAAGATGTTTATTAGCAAAGTTAAATGCTAATTTGTGGTTTTATCTTTCTCATTATAAAAATCAACAAATAATTCTTCCAGGTATTGTCATCAGATTCTTTGGTTGTTAATGTTGAATTTTTAAGCAACACAAGGGTCATTGGTGACAGACCTCATGTCTTTGAGCCACAATAAAGTTACAAGAATACAATATAAATTGGCATCTTACTCTTCAAACTTCCACATTATCTAACATGAGAACTTTGAGATTTAACATGCATCAGCTTCACTACAAGATGCTACACAGTAATGCTTAAATAGCATTACGGCTCAAACCATAACTTGATGGAATTTTTATTTCATATTAATTTATGTTGCACTTCTAAGAAACATGAGAGGTATCAATAACGGACCTCATAATTTTGAGCTCCTGTCAAGTGGCAAGGATGAATTACACACTAGCTGGCACTTCCGACACCACACCAACAGGATGACTTTGAGCATCAACATATTTAACCTACATCAGTCCTTCTACACGGTGGGTCTTCAGTTATATTAGGACAAAACCCCACAACTTGATGGAAATAGATAATCATTAGATATACATTGTTAAGAGTTACTGCTTATATACATCCAGTATGAAAGCAATAATTCAGCAAATTGGTTATAAATGAAAATATACACAAAAATATGAGTAAAAATATAATTTGAAAATGATGTAAATAAATTAACAGCTGCCAATTCCTACCTAACCGAATTGTTTTGTTCTTTGAGGACTAATTCTTTAACAAATGGATCTCTCAATGCTTTTTTAATTAATCTTTTAGCTCTTCTTTTTTCAGTTATGATCTGTCGATGAGCACTGATGGTTCGTATTTGTTCAGATTTCTTTTTTAACTCTTCAAATTTCTGAAAAGAAAATTAACAAATTTGAGGATTTAAAAAATTAAACATCCAAACACCCAAAAATTAGCAAAATTTAAACACTCTTCAGACCTTATTTTTTTCAGCTACAGATATGCTAATATCATTAACATTCTTTCCCATGTTTCTTTCTTTTTCAGTTGCATGATGATTTGTGTTTAGGTGTTTTCGTTTTTTTAAAGACCAATCCAACTCATCGAGATCTGAATCAGACGACTCAACCATTGTTTACTAAATGAAGTCTGATTGATTGGTTGATTGGGTTCAGTGGCAAACTTACAGACAGGTTCATCAACAATGTACTTTAAATGTATTATTTCCACAAAGATCCTTAATGAATTTAATATTTTTCTACACTTTTTAAAGCATTGCACTACGTTTATAAATATTAAAAGTGTTTTATCTTCTGCAGGAACACTGATCACTTGCTTATTAGGTTCTTTATTCTCCTTAGAATGGCATCACCCATCCATTTATTTATTTTCTCATGAACTCTGCGCATTATGTTGTGTTGATTGACTAAAGGTGTCATCCTTTTGGGTATTATTGATTTTTACATTTAATTGAATTAAATTACTAATAGAGTGCATGTGGATAGTGTGCATTGTTTTCCATAACAGCTCAGCAATTATTATGTTTAATTTTGTGACATCGTTGTTAGAAGTGGAAAAATCTTTTTGAAAAGGTGAACTGAACTTTCCTTTTTCATTTTAAAAGAGCGGTAAACATTTACTGTACGGTCACCCTTGGCGACTTTTTCAAAAGTCGCCAAAATGGTGACTTCTTCTACGAACGAGATTTAAAGAAAACAGCGTAGTGAAAATGTTGCCTGCGCAATAAAAATGGCGGCCAAATCACTGAAAACGATAATCACCAAGTCTTAGAAGAACATTTACTCTCTTTCATATTAAAATCAAAATTACTCTGACTCACCAAGAAATAAACCTGAACTAAAATCTCATTCGATGTCATTCGACTCACAATTAAAAAAAAAACCTTTCTCACACTCCTTTTGACATCTTGCATTTGTCCTTTCACCTTAGATTTACACCTCCACTTATATCGTGCCTTTCAACCAATTTCATGTCCTTACCACATTTACAACACTCATATCTATCCGCAATGAAACCCGCTTTCATACAAAATTCAAACGTTTCCTTCCCTTTTATAATCCAAACAAATACCTTAAATTAACATTCTCATCATACCACATTACATTATTCTCACAAAACATTCTCGCATTTACCTCGGACATTCCCCATGCAGCCATAACAAACATTTCACAAAAGGAACGCGAGAGCTGAAGATTAAAAAAAAAGCACACATGCAACGTGGTCGAACGAAACAAGTAATGGCGGCTAAACTCTCTTGACCAGGCTAAATTCCATTGACCAATAGGGTTACTGTAATTACTTGTCGGACAGCAATTTGTTGGGTTGGATGAGGGGTTGCGATATTAAAATGTTTATCGCCAAAGAAAAAAAATCGCGCCAAGGGTGACCGTACAGTAAATGTGTTCCAAAAGAGCTTATTTTCTTGCTTTCATTTTGATTTTTGAAGAAAAATCTATTTGAAATTGAAAGTTTTGTTGTAAAAAGTATCTCAAATAGATTTTAATTTTTTGGTATCGCCCTGTTTCTTATTCAGGCTGAAACATAAAATAGGATAGAGAGAAAATTTTTGCTCTTTTCATTTGCTTAGGAAGTTTTTTGCTTAAATGCTTCTCTGGTTTCGAGCAGCTGCATTATGCGTCCGGTCGCCAACTTGGGTGGGAGAGGTTGGTCCACATTGTGAAAGAATTGTTGCAACATACGTTAGGTAAATGTACGTTAACCTAAGAAGAATTTATACTATATTATGTGATTGTGAGTCAATCATTAATTGTAGACCTTTAACATAAGTATCGGAAGATCCTCAAGAATTGATTCTTCTCACATCTGCAATGTTTCTTGGAGAAAGTCACTCTTACAATGTCTGAGATATTGAAAAATTGAGACGGTCAAAAATTATCTAAAAGGATAAAATATCAAAGAAAACTGGGAAAAAGTTCGATATACGGAAACTTTTTCAAAAATCGGCAAATTTTTTTTCGGCAACAGCAGTTGCCAAGGGAAGCACAGGGTTGCATTCCCCCTCCCCCCTTAGCCGCCACGAAATGCCGCAAAACTCCCCCCCCCCAGTCCCTTCTCCCTGACTAAACAGTTTTGCAAAGTTCCCGTCTTCAATCTAAGTTTGCCTCTCCCCCTCTGTACGAAAATGAATGGTGGGATTCTTTCTAACTTTAGTAGAAGCATAAAAATAAAACATGTAATATTTTTTCCTACAAAATATTAAACTAAAAACGTAGTGAAAGGACAAATTTTTATAGAACTAAATGTAAATAGTTAATGATTATTTTAGCAATGCTGCATTGAATTTAAGAATAAAAATCTTTTTTTTTTAAGTGATTCATAATCAGTGGCGTATTAAGCAGGTCTCGGACCTGGCGGCTGGTAGGGGTCCCAAGCTTGATGAGTGCAAAGGCCAGCGACAAACCAACCACGCCACCTTGGAACAAGAAATGAAAAGAAAAAAAAAGATACATTGAAACCCCGCTAGAAATTTATCGAGTTGCAAAAGAAATCCTAATGTAGAAAAACTTTTGAAAATATTTTTAACAAGGCCGATATCGAATGCATCAGGTGAATGATCTTTTTTAGTTTTAAAACGTGTTAAAAATAATTTAAGAAGTACTATGGGAGGAAAGACAAATTGAACAACATAGGCATATTATATACGGAATAAAATGTTTTGGACAAAATAGATATGGTAAAAATAATTGATGAATTTGTCAAAGAGAAATCAAACTGTATTGCAAAACTGTAAGCTCTTAAGTAAGGTTTTTAATTTTTTTATATACTGGTAAGATTTTTTTTAGCTGATGAGTTTCATTATAACAATACATTGTATTTTGAGAATTTAAAGTAAGCGACTCTTTTCACTATTTTAGTTTTTCGACTCTTAAGCCCATGGGAATCAAACCTTTTACCACCAGGGGCCTCCAACTATCTTAATCCGCCTCTGTTCAGAATAGTAATGAACAAATTGTTCTATTTTTCATCATTAAGCCTAGAAGAGAAACATATTAAAGCAAATTAACAATAAAATTAAAGTCGTATATTAAGTATAAGGAGAATCTTTCTTGCTTACATTGAATAAAATAAATATAAATAGAATTAACTTACCTTGCAGCACTTTATGTATAAAAAATTGCCACACAACGGCCAAAGTCATCACTTGTCAGCAAGATAGATAGTGATAAAAATCATGGTGATAAAAAATCTTGATTAAATTCCCCTTTTAAAGAATTTGATCTAAGCCCCTCTCAGCCCAGTTGATGTCCCTAACAATTTCTAAAAGCTTATTGAAACAATCCACTCCCTTCTGTTTGCATCATTTTCTAAACTTATATACAGCAACAAATGAAATTTTAAATCTATTTTTCTATTGCAGGTAGGGAGTGTATCTGTAACATGCTTCCAAGTGCCTTCTATGGTATTTGTGTGGCAATTCGTTACTGGATTTACAAAAGGAAGGCTACGATTTAACGTCAAATGATCAAACCCTTCTTGTCCTAAATTTTTAAATGCCTTCCATTTGTTGGAAAAATCATAGTTCCAGGCTCTATCCATTCCTTTAAAATGTTGACTAAAATCTCACAAGATCTGTTGTGTACTGCTTCCCCTCTGAATTCGATTTGTCGACTTCTGCATATTATAGAATAACTTCAATGATAAATTGCCCCCAATCTGCAACTGTACTGGAAGATAAATAGAAATAAGCTTTAGTCTGTTTTGTTCGGGTTCCCATGATCAAATAATAAGTGAGACGAAAAATCTCATTTAATTTTAGTTTACTGCAACTGAACCACAAGCCAAGATATATGGTTTTAGTTGAACCACATATCTTGTTGATGTGTAACATTTTTCCTCTCGGTTGCTGAAGATTTGCGGGGGTGATTTCGTGAAAAGGGACGGAAATGCGTAACAGGAAGTTGGGGAAGCGCACGCTATTTAATTTGATCAATCAGCGCGCTTGGTGGTGACTCTTCGCTATCCTCGGAGTGAAGTTCTGTTTTGTCTCCTTCATTCGGGGGGGCCCCCCCACAGGTGGTCTAGGCCGTGGGATCTTTGTTTTTGTTTTCTCACTTTAGGATTAGAGAAGAAGCTAAGACTTTTAGCTGGATCTTGTAAAGATATATCCACGTGGGCCCAACTCAAGTAGCCATCAAGCCACCAGCTTTTTTTATATTGTTAAATTTAGCATTTCAAAAGATTCTAATTCAAAAACTCGGTTTCATTCGCGCTTGACTCTAAATCCATTTCGCACATATCAGCAAGTCTTATTAGACTTCACCAAGGATAAACTTGCGATCCTTACGCTCAATTGTCAAAGTTTGAGGGCTCACCAAACAGAGCAGCTGGTGTTGCGATCTATCACAAACAGAACAACTCGCATGTTGTGGCTCCACTGCACATACAGTGATTTCGGTGGTCGTATACATTTCTCCGAATCAAACGGTTAAAAAAATTAAAGATTTCCTGCATTTGTTTACTTTTACCGTATACCGAAGGTGGTTCTGCTCTTTAAAAAAAACTATCGCTCGCTTCCCATGATTTTGAGTGGTGATTTGAAGGTTAACTTCAGTTTGTCAGAAGCTAAGCCGCTCATAGCTTTTCTGAAGGAGGAACTCAAGCTCGAAATGAACACAAATCGAAATGTTTCGACAACTAACAGTGCTACTTTTATTGACGCTATTTTTCAATGGTTTTTAAATACTTTGAAATCACAAGTATATGAGTCATATTTTAGTTATCATTACCGCTCTTCCCAAAATTGAACAAGAATAATTATTTTTGATAAAAAAATTTCATTACTCTTTGTGTTAATTAAATAAAATTTTCATTAAAGATATAATTATTCCATAGAAAATTATTTCCAATCATACTCGATTCATTTTTTTCAGAATTTAAGTTGCTATTGCGAATTTACCACAACATGTCAGATGTTACACATCGTATACGACTACTGTAAGGCTCGTTTCTTTTTTTATTCCTGCAAATCTATGATTAACCATCTAAAATAGAATTTTTCTTCCCAAACTTCATCAGAACATTACAATTACAGTAAAAAAATTCTGATTTAATCAGATGAGTTTTTTTTTGTGCAAATTCTAAAAATGGTTTCTTATCCCTACATATTTCATAAACAAAATCAAGATTAAATACTCTCTTTTTCTCCCCAAATGTGGCCTTTTTGCTGGAAAATAAAACAGGAACTGTTTCTGACAGAACTTTCTTATACTTGGGATAAACACTGCGAATAGTCCCATGGTTAGAGGGAACAGGTTACAATATTTAAAGGTATATAAAATAACAAGGTTTTTAAAATTTAAATTAACCTCTTTGTAAATTAATAATAATAATGTAAAAATGGATAGTCAGCCTAATCTATTACTGGAATAATTTAAACAATAAGTAAAAATGAATGTTAATAAATAACTAAATAATATTAATAAATAATATGGATAAAGGCACATTAATAATAAAAGAATATATTTCCTAATAATGACAGAATTAAGTCAACCTAAGCAATAATTAAATAATTTTTCAGTAATTAAAAAGAAATGTTAATAAGTAATATGAATAAGAAATAAGGTAATAATAATAAAAGAATTGAAATACAACCTAATAAATGAAAGAATATTCAACCTAATCAATAATTAAAAATAAACTTTAATAAATATTAAATAATTATTGTTTATAAATAATTTTTAATATAATTAATTTTAATATTAATCAATATTAAATAATTATGATTAATTAATTAATATTAAATAAATATTATTTATAAATATTAAGAAATAATAGGAAATAAGGCAGTGAATTCTTATCCGGAAATATATCTATGTCTGAACAGTTGAAAATCCAAGATGAAAAGAAGGGTGTCTGAGAGAGAATTCCATAGTTCCCTAAAAAAAAAATTACTGCTCTGATTGGAAAATTCCTCATAAAACGAAAACCCCGCGGAACCCCACCGGAAAACAGGAGGAATCATGGTAGACAGAATCTGGCGCAGAATTGCCCGAAAAAGGCGCCAAAAAAAAAACAGTCCGTATATCGAACGTATGCCGAAAACTGTTTAATGATATGAGGCAACGATTTAGAAAAGAGTATTTAAGTGAACAAATTAAAAAATCTAACGAAAAATCATTGCTTGAACCTAAAGTTGGAGAAATAGTTTTGATCAGAGATGCCTATATAAAAAACGTTTGTTTTGGCCAATAATGTGCTTCATTTCAAATAATGTCACCAATAGGTTGTGATAATATATAAGTATATACCAAAATATATATTGATAAGGAAAGTGTTAAATTTGGCATCACAATAAATAAGAAAAATGCTTAAAAATATTTTCCCATTAAAACAAACTATATTCTATACAATAATGCATTAAAAATTGTGGAATACACACTATCTGTACCAGGAACTAATGCTGTAACTGAACACGTTTTTTCTATGGCAAATGAAGTGTGAATATCTGAAAAATCACAAGTGTTGAGACTTTGAAAGACATTTTATGTGTGAAATATAATTTAGCAGTTGTGGGAAATTTCATGGACCTTCTAAACAATGACATCAATCTGCTAAAAAATTCACTCAAATGAGAAATATTCCTAAGAATAAAATAATACTATTGTTTAGTATTTTAGGTTTTATTTTATTCTTTTTTGTGTAGTAACTATACATAATTTTTAAAAGTATTATATTTGTAAAATGTACTTTTGTATTGCAATACTATTTTCACATTCTATGAAAAGGTTTGTTGCTCCATATAGACCTAATTTTTAATCAAGATTATCTCCCAAGAATTTCACCTCTAGCGTCGGAATACGAATGCCCCCTTCCCAGTCAATGGTGTTCCACTTTATCAGTGCTAAAATCTGGTTACCTTATTGTAATGATCAATACAGAATATTTAATTCGCAAATTCTGTGAGAAATGAAGGATGCAATTTATACTGCATTCAACATCATTGTTCATCAAATACACATTTTTTAAAATCTTTATTTCCAAAATTGATACCATCAGCTGTTAAAATTTTCTTTTGAATATAAAATATTTTTATCCACAGAATTTAGTGTTTCAACAAGTCACAGGTATAAGAGAAATAACTTCATTTTTTCAGTTAAAGCATTAAATATACAAGTTCCATAGAATTATTGAGTACTTACATATTAGTATCACTGCAGCAAAATTTGTGCCTTGCCAATTGCACCATGATATCTAATAAACTAAGATTCTTACAAGTTTTATTTATTATTACATGAGAAGTAATTCTCATGGGCAATTTTAGTTGCAGTGACTCGAGTGCATGAGGTGGCCGAGTGGTCTAGGCATCGGATCATGGCTAGCGTGTCACGAGTTCGATCCTAGTACCACTAAAGATCCGCTGTGTAGGGGAGCGATGCACGTAAAATCTGTCGAGAGCTCAAACGTTCTCCCATTGGTGTGGTGTGGTAGTTAGGAGAGGGAGTGCCAGCTCAGGTGTCGTCCGCGTCACTTGTCTATGGCTCAAAATTACGCGGACCGTCGCCCAAAGCCCTCGTGTTGCTAATCAGTGCGACGTTAATATTCTCTCATTTCTCTAATGCATGAGTACTGATTATTGACATCAAACAATATAAGTGTTTTAGATTTCATTTTACTAAAATTTGTCATTTTTTCCCAAATCGTATGTAGCTTTTTGGTATTTATTATTTAAAGGGACCATGTATCCAAACCAGCAAAATTGTTCTATCATAGTGTTTTATAGTTAGTGTATCTTATCAAATAATATTGCTAACACATTCATGGTGGTGACAAATACATGATCTCTGAAATAAATGCCAGTTTTTTTTTAAAATTACATTTGATTTTAACCATTATATATTTCTTTAAGTTTTTGTTATCCTTTATTGAAAGTATTGAAAACTGGATCTTAAAGAATATCAAGCAATGAAACTGAAAATACTGAATACAGTGGTACCTCGACATATGAGTTTAATTCGTTCCGCAACCTTGCTCGTATCTTGAATTACTCGTATCTCGAAGCAAATTTCCCCATACAAAACAATTGAACTACCATTAATCCGTTCCAACCCCCAAAATGTCACCCCAGTTATTTTTGTTACGTGGTTTAAAAACGTATTTATAAATGGAGGATAAAAGCCGCCCATCCGGTATAGTGGTCAGTGAAGCTGACTGCGGTGCCGCAGGGACTGCGTTCGAATCCCGGAGAAGGCATGGATGTTTGTGTTGTAATCCTTTCTTCTGTCTGTGTTGTTTACCCCCGTGTTATACGTTCGGTGGTGCACGGGGTTCATAAATGTTAAAAAAAAAAATGGGGGACAAATATTTATTGTACAAAAACAAAAAAGAGAATGTAAAGAAATAAATTAGATATCCTCACTGGTCTTTGCCTGTTTCGCTACATTTTTCTCGCTTTCACCTGTAGGCCATTTAGAAAAAAACATGTCCAAGGAGGTTTGTTTCTTCCTCCCTCTCAGAATGTTCCGGAAATGAGTTAGGCAAGTGTCATTAAAAAGATCAGATGCACGACCTGTTGCAACTTTTTCTGGGTGTTTCTTTTCCACGAACTGTGAAACTCTCTCCCACATTCCTAATATCTCCTTTATCTCACTTGTAGAAATAACCTTCTCCTCTGACTCCTCGAAAGCAATTTCTTGCATAACCTCCGTATGCTGCTGTGACTTTTCACAAACTTCACAACTTATCACAGCGGAAGCACGCTGCTAACTGATTCACTGACCGTGATGGGCGCGGCTGCGTGGAGCGCGGTCGTGTGCTACTACCGGCCGACCTGTTAAACCGAACTCATCTCGAATTTCGCTCATAACTCAAAGCAAAAAAATCACTCGCTCGCCGGCTCGTATCTCGAAAAACTCGGTATGTTGGGGCACTCGTATGTCGAGGTACCACTGTATACCGTAGCAACTAGAAAGTTAACAAGAAAAAAACATCTAAATATTTGTTATAAACTAGAATCACACACACAAGAATTTCTAACTAGTTAAATTATCTCTGTTTACAAACATTTATTAAGTGCATAATTTTTCAACATCTTATTGATGTTTTGAATTTGTTGTTTTCCTTCAGAAGCCATGCATCTTTGAGTTAAATTAGCATATTTAGTTGTTTTCTTTCATAATGCTTATAGCCGAGTGATTATGGCTGTGAACTCTAGCCTGTATTTGTCGAATTCTGGTGCCACTGAAAACCCATCCTGTGGAGAGTTGATGCATGTTAAGTCTATCAAAGCTCTTAAGTCCTCATGTTGCTATGGTGTGGACGTTTGAAGAGTAAAGTGCCACTCTGGTGTCGTCCTTAACAATTGACCAAGATCTAAAATTGCAAGGTCATCACCAAGATCCCTGGCATTCCTTTAAAATTCCTTGTTTATAAAAATCTAATTCATGTGCTTGTGACTCATCACATTATTTTTCTCAAATCCTCATTGTTGTGTTTTTTTCTGGGTTTTCTGTTAGATTAATAAGAAATGAAAGTCATTTAGAATGAAATTAGGTTTGTAACTGACATGACTGTATTCCCCCCACCACACACACACATAAAATGAAATAGCCACCAAATTTTGTAAATATTATGTATATTAAAAGTTTATTTCTTTGTTTTTGTGTATGAAAAACACAAGAATGGACCTGTAAAAATAAATACATTAGTACTTCTTTAACTTAATAAATTGTACCTTTTAATTTTGTTTGTTTCTAATGTTTTTTTAGTGAACAAATTTGCTTTAATTTATTTGGTATTGATTTTGAATAGGAATGAAATTCCCTGTGGTTTTAATACAAGGATTCATTTCCTAACCAATTTGCATGTGTAAGAGATATATTGTGTATGACTACATTATTTTATTGTTACTAAACACTACCATTGAAATTTTTAAGAAATTTTTCTTGTCTTTTTTTATGTTGATATTGTTACAATTGTGTGTGTGTACAACAGGACAGGCTATCTTAAAAACAGGATGGTCCCATTCAGAAAGGAATGTAATCACTTCATTCATAATCTTACAAAACATGAGCAAAAAAAAAAAAAGGCATTATGTGCTAGAGCTTTAATAAAAATCTACGAAATTCTCTTAGTATACTTCAGAGGTTCCCAAACTTTTTTGTTTCATAGATCCCTTGCCATATTTTTCTGTTTGGGATAGACCCCTGCTTAATACATATTGAAATTTTGTAAATTTATCAACATAAATGTCTTTTTGACAGCTGGTACTGCTACTACTTTAAAAGAATTAAATTTCTAACTGTAATGAAGAATAGCGTTTAAAAAGCCCATGTTTATTAATTAAATTAAAAGTTAATAAATGAAACTGTTAAAAAAACTAAACAATAAACACATTATTTTTATGGAAGGGATGAATCTGGTGCTACAATATCAAATTTTCAACATTTGATATCAATCTTGTCAGGTTTAACTTTGAATCGCCCATTAATAGTGTCTAATTTTTTTCTTTCTTTTTTGTTTTGTTTTGGAGATTGGCAACCGCGCTGAAACTCTTTCTCACTAGGAAAAGCAATTAAAATCTTCCTCACGATATTTTATAATTCTGGACAAATAACAGTTTCGACTTTTAAAAGCAAAAATTGCTGGCATCCATTTCTAAACTTTACTTTTTGATCTTCGTTAGGGCTTATTCCAATAATTTCCTATTGTAACGTGACATTTCTTTTTTCAATGTGACCATATGAATTCATTGCCTATTGTGGTATTACCATATAGTCAAAGCATTCTCAAACCTGGTTTCAAAATCTGAATAAAAGGCATTTAAATGTTGAACGTAGGTTAAAGCGTCCTGTCAGATTGTCTGTGACAAATTGAGAAAACTCGGGACCTCCAGCGTTATATTTCTTTAGCTGAACTCTGGAGAGAAACACTGAAATAGCTCTTGTTTTAATAAAAATTTATGTTGTCCCCTTGTAAGTGCAAATTAACCTCATTAAATTTAGTAAATAAATCTGTTAAATAGGTAAAACTTGGTTAAATTTTCTTTTAAAATGAAAGTCACAATGTAGTTTAATGGGAACCACTATCAGAAAACCTCATGGACCCCCAAATTATTTTTTTGCTGACGTGGTCCTCTTGCAGGTCATTGTAGACCACTTTGGGAATCACTGGTATACATTTTCGAAGAAAAAAAATCTTGTGGGGAAAGGATGTATATTTTATTTTGTGGAACAGCCTAATATACACACATTTTGATAAAAATTTTGAATTTTCGTAGTTTTCAAATATGCATAATAATTAATTAGAAATTACAGAAATTTTGTAGTAGATATAGATTAACATTTCTCAAAATAGGTCAATTCGTCTCTGGAATATTTATATTTTTATAAAAGAAGAACAGGAAAAGGGACTTGCAGAAAGTGTAGGTACCAAATCAATGTCCAAGATGTTATTCAGTTCAAGATCAAAGGAATGATTAGAAATATTTGATGACAGAAAATTGCAAAACTCTGAATTTAAAGTTAGATATTGAGATGTAATATTTTCTTTTAATTTGTAACTGCTCAAAAATTAAATCTTTAACTGATATTCATTCTGTGTTGGATATGATTATATTTGTCAATTAATCAGTGCCAGTTTAAGCTCATTTCAGGCTCTGGATGCTACAGGCTCCCTTGGCACTGGCGGATCGAAATTTATAACCAGAAAATCTGGTTAAGGCCAGCTTATCCGGGTGCCCAAGGCATAAACTGGCACTGCAATTAATGATAAGAAAATATTGGTATAAATTTCTTCCACTTTATTGTTTGGAACAGATATTAAATTGCATAGGGGAGGGGAGTTTTTATTGACCACTGTTTCATCTGATGATTATAAGTAAACTCTTCTTAAAAAGTTATTTAGATTAAAAATGTAAAGTTATGATTTTGTATGAAATATGTATATGTAACCTCTTTGCAAAGCTAAATCGAGAAAATGGCTTACTGTAGATAAAACTGCTCTGCTCAATAGTAAATTATATTCAATTTGCTTATAGTTAGCAATTAAAAAATCTTCATTAATCCAAAAATATTTAAAGACATAAACGAATGAAGAGTTACTGTTTTGAGTGACCAAACAGTGTGTTTCTTGATGACAATGTAGAATCGAGCATGCTGGTTTTTTTTTATCATATATTTTAAGAAAATTCAGTAAGGCAAAACTGCATTTGCAAAAGGTATTACTTGGAGGGGGGGGGGATGGGATATTAATGAAAATTTTATTCTAAAAAAATATCTACAGTTATTTTAAAATTGTTAACTTTTTAAAGAGAAATTCAGCAAAGCAATTATTGAAAAGAAAAGTTATTTGATGTACTTTATTTCAACCATTTGGATGTATTACATATAACAATTTGAAAAAATAAATTCAAAGATTAACTTTATATTACCTGATTGGATGATGTATTTTTAAATTGTGCTTATGAGATGTAAAACATTTTTATCATGAAGGGGATAATTGGGTTAAAATTAAAACTGGTATGATCTTTTTAAAGAAAAAGGCAATCTTGTAATCAATTTTCCAATCCCTTTTTAAGTTAAAAAAAATTGTTAATTACCCTTTGTTTAAAAATTAAGAATATCTTGTGACTGATTGTGTGTGGATGGCATTTCAATGTTAACAGTTGGTAGAACTGCTCAACAGTCACACTTCATCTTCCCTTTCAGTTTCTATGTAGAATGTGCTTCATTTGCGCCTTTTCATTCATTTTAAAATATTTAATTTACCTGGCTTTATGTAACATTCACTCTTTTAAGTTTACACTTTTTGCTAAATTGCCATGAGATTATGTTTATACAACAAAAAGTTTTGAAAATGGTTATGAATGACGTTGTTAACTATTTATCCATAAGAAGCTGTGTTATTGTGTCAAAGTGAGTTACTACACAGTTCTAGCCAAGTCACTTAAATTTTTAATTGTATTTGTACACAAGGGTAAGGTTTGGGGGTTCAAACCCCACCTATCTTCAAAGAGATTTATAGCGTAAAGATTACACCTCGGCGCTTTCGCGTGCACATTTTTTTCGTGTAAATCCCTCCCATAAAAGTAGTCTGCGTATGCTACTGACTCAGTGATTGGTTTTGTGTGTGCCTGTCCATTTTTATTACTTTATAAGGGGTCTTGGTAATTATGGAGGCATTTTGGGTTTTTTTTTCTTTCATATTGTCTCTAGTTGGAATTAAGAGACGAGCTTTTGTAAAATCAATCAAAACAAGAAAACTTTTAGTATATGAACTATTTTATTGAAAAAGCACTACAAGAGTTATCTCAAGTGGCACTCAGTATGGGAATTTCGTTCAATGGCATCAACTCTGAGTTTTCTCTTAGTGCTTTTTCGTTTTCAAATTATTATCACCATTTCAGTATTAGATCTATAACTTATTTTTAAGAGATTTTGTGAAATTCCTTGTTTTCTTTTAAATAAAATCTTGACACCCAAGGCAGTATGTTTAGAATTTGCACGGCAGGGAATACTCATTCTTAAATAATTCACTTTAAAATTAAATTGAATTTTTTCCAAGTAACTGCAAAAGTATGTTGTGGTAGAACAAAATCTACACCAATTATTACAAATGTTCCTGGTAAACTAGCTTTAATACTTTTTAATTATTTGAAAAATCGTAGTCCATCTCTATGTTTTTTCTGCAAATTAAAACAAACTCAAAAATTATGCCTTATCTGGCATATAAGACACAAAAGTTTTTAACTGAAGTGATGTTTTAAAACAATAGCCTCCAAGAGTTAAGGTGCAACATGATTTCCGAAACTCACTATTAAAAAATGGCGATAACAATACAATTTAAAGTTTATATATATGAATGATAATAATGAACTTTAAAAAAAACGGTAGCTGCCATATTTATTTTATAGAAAAGAAGATATATTTATGAGTGAGAGAAAAGTATGCAAATATCAAGCTTTCATAATTTCGTGTGTAATTTTTTTTTTTTTTTTGATTTTCAACCGTTGTTGTAAGTTTTATTGACAATTGTCAGTACTGTCTAGCAATGTGTAGAAGTTGGTTGGCCCGATTCGTTAAAATGGCGAGCCGTCGGAAGGATGGAAATGGGGTTGTCACAGGCTTATGCTGCCAGACATCTCAATGTGTCTCGTAGTGTGGTCCAACGACTGTAGGTTCAATATCAAACCGAAGATTCTGTGTCCATAACACATGTTCCAGGTCGACCACGAGCTACAACACCTGCAGAAGACCGTTTTCTATCTCTTTCGGCCCAAAGGAGAAGAACCACTAGTGTTCCGAAGTTCTTTTCAGACCAATATTTAGCATCAGATAAAAGAATCTTCGTCACTACGATGCGAAGACGCCTTAACAATGAAGGAAGTCTGTATGCAAGATGACAAGTTGTGTGCCCCCCTCAGTAAATGACAAAGAACAGCCCGCTTATTGTGGACACGTTTCCGGGACTAGGCAGCAATGGGCTTCTGTTCTTTTTACAGACAAGTCCAGATTTACGCTGGGAAGTGATTCATGGCATCTGCTGATCCAGAGGGAACAACGCATCAGATATCATCAATCCAACACTGTTGAAAGACGTAGTTATAGAGTTGGTAGAATCATGGTGTAGGCAGGGATCTCACTCGGTGGTCACACTGGCCAGCATGTGTTCCATGAAAGAACTCTGACTGTTGTTATATATCGGGATGAGATCCTTGATGCAAATGTCCATCCATATGTTGGTGTTATTGGTAACGATTTCATTCTGGTGGATAATAATGCACGTCCTCCCCGAGCTAAGGTTGTTAAGGACTATCTTGAGGATCACGGTTTGGAGCGAATGGAATGGTTAACTCATTCTCCAGAACATATTTTGGGTTATCTTGGCAGATAGGTTGCTGCTTTAAATCCTCCTCCAAGGTCGTTACAAAAGCTGTAACCAGGCTAAATCCATGTCTGGTCTACGCTTCCCATTTTCGTGACTTGCATCTTAATTAACAGCATGCACAGTCGATGCTATCGATGTATTCAAATTAGGGGTTATTAGAACCCTTTTCTGTGTAATATTTCTTTGACATTTTACCACTTAAAAATGTGATGTACTGTTTTTTTCAAGAATGGACATTTCCGGCGAGAGTTCGTTTTTTGTTGTAACTCATTTTTGCATTAAACTTATGTAAATTTCTGTGCTGCATTAAATAAATAACTTTAACGCACATTTCCTCCAAATTTGTTCTTTTTACATTCATTCATTTGTAAATTAAACAAAAAAAACCCGGTTTTATCTTAACTTTTGGTGGCTAGTGTATGCGTATAATCTATAATATATAGCCTTCTATATATTATAGATTATACGTAGTTCTAACTGTTTCTCAATTTTGTATTCTCGATCTTTGATATTTAATATTGGGATCAAAAATTAACAACCGTGAAAGATTTTCATGCAATTTATGAGCACTTAATGCGGAAAATATTTTACATATAATAATATTCAACTAGCTGTATGGCCTGGCGTTGTACGGGCTTTCTCTACTTTTATAAATGTTCCCTTCCCTTCACAAAATCAGCATGACCAATATTCTTTTTCGAAATTACTTTGACTTCTATGTTTATTTCCCTTCTACTAAGCCCGGCGTTGCACTGGCTTTTATCGAGTGTATAACTTAATGCCCCATGAGAATTTCCACCTTCCCTCATGACGCAGAACTTCTGTTGTGGGTGTGTACGCGTACGATGTGAGTGCATTGCCCGGCATCGATCGGACTTTCTAGTTTAACATTTTCCCTTCCTTTAAAAAAATCAGCACTTCCAATATTCTTTTTCGAAATTACTTTGAATTACTTGAACGAATTATAATCTTAAATTTCTTTCAATAATTATTTGATAAGTCAATTGTCCCAAATGCATGGAAGCATGCTATAATTCTTCCAATTCCCAAACCATGCAAAGATAAAATTAAAATCTCCTCGTATAGACCTATTGCTTTAACATCAGTTTTTTCTAAGACATTTGAAAGAATTTTAGCCAATCGGATTGCCTACTTCCTGACAACAGAATAAAAACTACATCAGCAACATTATGGATTTGTTCCTTTTAAAGATAACAGGAGAGCAACTTATACAATTTACAAAGCAATTACAGACGCAAAGTTGGAAAAAAAATACTTCGTGGGGATTAGCTTAGATATAAGGAGTGCTTATATATAACTCCGTATATATTGACGGTCTCATATACAAATGTTTACAAATTGGCATAACTGGGAAAATAGTGCTTTGGATGCATGAATTTTTATCTTACAGATCGTTGCAAATTCGATCGAGGGGATGTCTTTCATCCGAAAAAACACTACTAAAGGGTCTCCCCCAAGGTAGTGTACTGTCCCCATTACTATACACTATCTATATGTATGACTTTTTTGAAACATTGGAGACTGGTGTCGAGTGTTCCATATACGCTGATGACATCTTTATTTATTCCTCACATTGATCGCTCGATATCATCTGTATTAAATTACAAAATATGTTAGAGAGAATAAGTCAATGGTGTAATTATTGGAAATTGAGTTTAAGCCCAGACAAAAGTACAATAGCTGAACTCTCGAACAAAAGGATTCACTCATTTCCTAATATATTATTAGCTGGAACCCCTCTACAGTGGCAGTCTTCTAATAAATATTTAGGAGTATATTTTTCGAAACGGAATCAAAATACAAATATCACGCATCAAATGAAAAATAAAGCACTGAAAAAACTCAATGCTCTTAAAGGTATGGAAAATGCTTACAAGCATTATGGTCCGAGAGCTGAAAATCTTATCCAATTAACCAATAATAGTATCTGTAGCACCTTTTTTTATACATGTCATATAATATATAAATGGTCTGACAATCAGTTGAAGCCTTTTAATGTTTTTCAAACCAAAGCTCTCAGAATTACACTAGGTCCTCCATAATGGACACCAAATATTGTATTAATGAAACTGGCTGGACAGGAAAGTCTCTCGGACAAAATCAGAAGACTAGCAAATAAATTTTTCCTCTCTCAAATCTCCAATGAAACCTTTTCTCCATTATATAGCAATAATCCTGATTATCTGAATTTAAAAATTATGAAGGAGGATAAAAATAATATTGTTAGCATACTTCTCACTTTAAATGCTAATAGTAACCAAATCATCACAATCCCCAGAATATCATCCTTTACAATTCTCCCATGTAAAATATATACCAATAACTTCAAATTTCAGGAGAAAAAGTTACCAATTCAACCTATAAGGAGTCTATTTGATGAAACACTTGAGCACGATTTTCATGACTTCCATATAATAGCCAATGATGCACCGAAAAACGACCAAATAACATCCATAGCTGGTATAACAGAATATCTCTCTTTTGCTTATAGAATAAATAACAATAATTCTATTTTTACTGCTGAAGCATTGGCTATTTGCCATGCTTTAGATGATCTGACTGTTTCAAACAAAAATCTGCTAATTTTATCTGATAGCCTCTCTGTTCTTCATGCTCTTCAAAATTATTCTATTAAATCACATAGTGCGATTCACAGACTAGCTAGCAAAATTTACATGCAATCATATTATACCAATAAATTGATATTACTCTGGACTCCGGGACACTTTAATATACTATGGAATGAGCAGGCGGATTATCTCGCAAGATCTGTCACGGAGTCTGACGTTTATATCGACTGGATTGCTTCAAAAGACATCAGTAAAAAAATATATCAAGAGAGATTTAAGAAAGCAAATAATAATTTTTATTTAAGCAAGTATTTTGAAAATTTGGGCAATATTATAAACATTGGCATCATTTCTAAATGGACAAATAATAGAAGAGAAGAAATTTTATGCACTCGAATCTTCAGCAAAATGATCATTACCCCAGGACATCTTCAAAAATTTAATTTAACGGATAATGCAATGTGTAATTCTTGTAATCGTTTAAATGACTTGAAGCGTATTTTATTAAGATGCGTCAGATATACTCAACCTCGAAATCACCTTAAAGCGTTTCTCAAAATTGATCCTGGTTGCAATATCACCTTTCAAAGAGTTACTAGAGAAAGCTATATCAAACCGATCAACATTCCGATTTTTTATTCAGAAGATGAAATATTTTGACATTAACTAATCTAGTGATACCTGTTAGTTTTGTATGGGATAATAGCCTTTGTTGCTCCAAATCCCAAATAAAGATATAATCTGTAACTGTAACAGTAGAACTGTTATTGACGTTATTTTCAACGGTTTTTAAATACTTTGAAATCACAAGTATATGTGTCATATTTTAGTTATTATAAGTTATGATTACCGCTCTTCCCCAAATTGAACAAGAATAATTATTTTTGTTAAAAATTGCTTGTGTTAATTAAATAAAATTTTCATTAAAGATATAACTTTTCGACAGAAAATTTTTTCCAATGATACTCGATTCATTTTCCCCCCAGCATTTAAGTTGCTATTGCGAATTTACCACGATAACATGTCAGATGTTACACATCGTATAACGTATAATTCGTTTCTTTTTTTTTTTAAATGTATTTTGTCATCTACCATCATTTTTGTTTTTTTGTCAAGATGTTTTTTTCTTTACTCTATCGAGCTCTTGTTTCTCCTTTACAAAAAATACCGAATTTTCAGCAAACACGGTTACTTGTGGTTTGCAATTAGTCGCTTAAGAATTTTTTTTCTTCCCTTTAATTTTCCAAAATAAGTGAATAAATAAAATAAAAATAGCTCAGGAAATAATGTATTTTTTGTGTAGAAAATATGAAGCAAATGGAAAGAAATGTGTTAGCTTCAGATAGGGTCATCAAAAAATAAAACTTATGTCGTTGACATTTTGGCGTTTTACTTTATTCCAATTTGGATAGCGCCAAGCAATGTTTACTGCAAGCAATTTGCTGCAGTGTTGCCAAGCGCTTAACCCGCTTGGCAACATTTTAGCCCTCCCCTTCTGATTCGGCTTACATACGGGTTTCGAATTTCGGGTAAATTTCTAAAGAAAAACTCACTAACGGCTTATATTCGGAAACATACAGTAATTTATCTTAAAAACTGAAATTTCTAACTACAATTTTACTACCTTTCTTAGTACTCAGAATGAATTTTGCTGGTAGCTTATTAAGATTTGATCTCCTAACACAGAAAAAGTTATTTTTAGAGCTATTTATTGATATTTTTAAGAGAGACTTTGAAAATTAAATGATCCTATATGATGAAAAATTTGGCAATTCATTCAGCAAATCCCTATTATGATTGTTAAAACGCAAATTGATCTCAATTTCCTTCGAAGCCCCCAGAGGTGTAAAAGTTTCCTTTTCTTTTGTTCGAGGTCATACGGGTATCTCTATGGCAATGAACGTGCTGACTGGCTTGCAAAAGAAGCTGCAAAATTAAGTTTTTTGATTCCTATGAGCATTCCGAAATCATATTATAAAAATATTTTTAAGGAAAAAATTATTTCTGAGTGGAATAAATTATATCAAATATCAAATAATGCACTCTTTACCAAGGAATTTATTCCTTCTATTCAGAGACGTTTAAAGGCTAAACACTTTCACACACACAACCTAATTTTATACTTACGCAGTTTCTAACTGGGCATGGAAACTTTAAAGCCTATTTGAAACGCTTTAATTTGTCGCCTACTGACCAGTGTTCTTGCTCCAGTGACACAGTCCAGGACGTCAAGCATCTAATATTTGCTTGTGCTAAATTCTCTTCCGAAAGACGTACTCTCATGAATTGCCTACAAAAGAACAATATAGCGTGGCCTCCTCCTTTCTCTGTCTTTGTTCAGAGCAAGTCTTTTACATCGTTTTGTGCATATATTAATAGCATTTTTTCTCGTATTGTTTAGATTGTAAATTTAAATTATTTTTTTTACTATTTTATTATTTTTTTGTGTTTTGCTAACATTTACTGTGTGTATGTATGTATATATATATATATATCTTTTTTTGAAAGTGCGTATATATATGTCTGTGTGTATATTCTTGAGTATTTGTGTGTACGCATTTGTATTTTGAAAATCTTATTCTGATCACACATGTGCTTCCAAACCTTCACCATTGTATAATTTTAATTACTGAATGTCTCCGTTTTTGCATGTGAGCAATGTTGTATTTTGTACTGTGTTTATTGTATTTGCATGCCGTCTTGTTTCTTTTTGCCTTTCGATTTCCCATTTGTGCTTGTATCCCTGTACTTAAAACTTCCTACCACTATTGATTGAATATTGACTTACGTTTGTAAGCCTTGTGTTATACTTGTTGGCACACAAGGAGTCTACCTAGAGTCTCAAAAAAAAAATCCCTATTATATTGCTTAGAGTAAAATGTTTTTAAAACTTTCAACGCGTACACTTTTTGAATAATGTATTTCGCATTTTGGTGGGGTTTTTTTTCTGTGTGATGATTGTTTATGTATATATTTCATGATTTTATTTAAAGAAATTCACATCTTAAAATTAGTTTCTAAAAAAGGAATTTTATTATTTCCTTTTTTTTATTTTGTTTGTTACTACATATATTCATGTGATTACTTGCAGGTGAATTCTTATCAGAACTTTTCAAAGATGGAACCCATGTCTTTGTATAATATTTGCAAGTGGGAAGTTGCATACCTTTTGAAAAATTTATATTGGATTGAAATTTGTGATAATGATGCTGGTATACATAATCCATTCAGTGATTTACCTACACTTGTTATTCAGGAATTAATGGATTTTATTTTAAAATTATTGATCACCAAGGGCGTAAGAGTAACAGAATTGTATCCCTTATTAACGAGTGGCCGCTTAGAAAATTTCAGATTGTGTGATGTCATCTTAACAAGTGAAGAATTTGTTTCAATTTTCTCGTGTCTTGCACTTGGTTGTGGGAATCTGCGTTATTTAACTCTGCGTAATGTTTTCTTTTCTGGCGAGTTTTCAGGTAAAAGTTACGAGAAAAAAGCGGCTTTGGAATGTATACTCAGTATGACCCCGAATATAGAATTGATAGAATCATGTGTTGAATTCGATTTAAAGGTAATACAAAAATGTAATAACTTGAAAGTTTTAAAACTGAATTTTGTTTCTTCGGCTCCTGTGTACAGTTTTTTGGAACAAGTAAACCGGTATTTCTTGCCTCACTCTGAGCTTAGGGTTCTTGAGTTTTTCGAAGATGAGAGACACCGGATTTCTCATTTGGATCTGATACCAATATTACACTGTTGTCCCACTCTGAAGGAAATAAATACTGATATAAGTCGAACCCTGGAACTTCTTCATAGAGATGAAATGGTAAATGGCACTCTCAATGCTAAATACAATTTGCAAAAGTGTTTTCTTGGTAATTCTTTTGTAGAAGATGGATTCGCCACCCTTACAGCGGTACGTATTGCTGCTTTAACTTGTCCTGACATGAAAGAAGTTAACATTCTAGTCAGTGACACTGAAACAATTTATGCTTTAAGTGATTTTAAAAATCTTGAAACATTGCTGATCCAGTGGGAACTTCTTGATGGTGGCGATTTTAACCTTGGAATTGTACCATTATTGAAAGAAAGAGGTGAAAAGTTGAAATCACTTCAAATAAATAACTTCTATGCTGTAGATTTTGCTGCTGTCGGTTTGTACTGCCCTCATGTAGAAAGTCTTAAATTTGAATTCTGGAGTGAAAATGGTGAGTATGATGATTCTCTTGGATATTTCAGAGAATTAAAATATTTATTTCTTGAATTAATGGAATCTGATCAATATTGTAGTGAAAAAGCTCTGATGGTGCTTTTGAGTAGCTGTACTAATTTAATTGAATTGCAAATACGAAATGTTAAGGCTTTATCTGGTAGTGTTTTAAAGAAAATATTGCAAAGAAATCCTCTTTCTAACATAAAAAAGTGCATAATTTCAGATTGCAACTTATCTGAAGAAGATTCGAGAGATTTGTTAGCATCTTGGGAAGCTCTAAGACATATACAATTTGAATTTAGTTCCAGTTAGTTTTAATCATGAAATGATAAAATTGGTATAACTTCTCTATTCTATGCTTACAGTAGCCCTTTTTAAAAATTGCTGTATTGAATTTAACTCCTGTAGAATTTGAATACATGTGACAATTTATGTGTTTTAAATGTACTGGATTGTTAAAAATTTTGTTTTTCAATTTTATCAATGGATTTTTGATGTATGAATTACATGATTTTTGTGAATGCTTTGAGTGTTTGATGTCATTTTTTTTCCATATGTTTGAAATGAATACAAAGTTAGTTTGTTGTTGATTTATTTTAATAAATGCAATTATTTATCTTCAAAATAAAAAAAAAGTTTTTTTAATATTTTGATTGATTGTACATAATAATATTTGTATTAAACATTTATTACTATAATAAACAATTTGATAGAAAGCTATTTAAAAAAACTGTGTGCATTTGAGTTTTTAGACTTTTTAATTTTTTCTGGAATATTGCTGGAATCACACATATTATTGCACATAAAGTAACTCTTGAAATTATTTTACATAATATTGCTACGGGGTTGAACAGCTTTCAACTGTTGGAAAAGTCTACGGAACTATCAAGCAAAATCTTTTGGAAAAAAATCAAAACTTTAATCTGGAACTCTCTAATAAAAACAATGGATTCTTCTCTCTCTTTTTTTAAAGGAAGCAACACTCATATATATATCTACAATAATACTACTTCAAAGTTCAAACAGAACACATTAAATTCTAATCCAAAGTCGTGGTCACGAGAGCTTAGTAGTCATGGTCGCGAATTCGTGACCGGTGTTGTCGAGTCGCGGGCTCGTGCCCTGGTGCCAATAAAGACTCGTCATGTAAAGGGGATAATGCATGTTAAATCTATCGAGGCTCAAACTCTTCACGTTCTCGTGGCTTGGCAGTTTGGAGAGCGGAATGCCTCCTGTGTCATCCTCCTCACTTGACTTAGTGTCAAAGCTACGAGATTTTACCTCTAGTCCTAATGTAGTTTCAAAACATGACGCTGACCAAAAGCCAAAATCAAACCATTCTGAAGCCACAATCTTAACATGAAGGGAATTTAACATCATGTCGCTGCCAAATTTTAACGCTGAACTTGGTTTTACATATTCTGTGAAGCCATTCTAGAGGCTTTTAGAGATATTTCTTCAAATATATAATCCCCCTATAACCTTCTAGGTTTGTCTCGGAAATTTTAGAATTGACAACAAAGTTTGCTTCTTAGTCTATCCCCAAGCTCACCTCTACCCGTAACAAAAGTATTCATTCTTTGCCGATGAACCATTTTACGGGCAACAATACCCCTTTGTCAAGGAAGAATGTAAGTCCAAACTTCCACAATACTAAGGATTTAATAGTTGAAGTGTATATATATTAAAACTTCTCTATTTGATGATGAGATGATGCATCGCTGGGATGCTGACTGCGGAAGCGCAGCCTCTGATTCTCTATCTTGTAATACGGTGTGACTTGGAACTGAAGTCTTGAGACCAAGAAGGATAAATGACTATTGGTTGGAAAGGATCAATGAGAAAGAAGCGATGAGAGAAATACTCTGATTGGTGGAATTGGAGTTTCTGACTGCTCTGTCAGGAAAATGAAATTTTAAAAATTAGCATTTGAATATTTAAATATGAATATTTGCTATTAAAAAGAGGCATTTAGATTTTAGTCAATTAGAGCTTCCACAAAGCCTAAGTTTTTTCTGTGTCGGTTTTCATTACTTTAAATTTTAGTGCCAGTTTGAGCAGCTTGGCATTCTCTTCACTAGATTAGAGAGGAAATTAAGAAGTTCGAGACTATTTGAAATAGTTTACTCAGATTGTCTTCATTATTACCGTTAGAAAATCCACGAATGCTTTGTTTAAAATTAGAAGTTTCATTAGTACTTTCTGTGGGATTTGTTTGGTCGGGGGTATTTCCACAACATTAGGGAAGAAAACTCTTTTTCTAATCTGATTGTCACGGAAATTTTTATTTTTGTTAATAAATTCGAGGGAGGTGCCTTTCTTGGGTTTCGGGAACTTTGGACACTGGGTACAGCAAGCTACGTTGTTGTACTCTTGAGAACTTATACAAATAGGGCTTTCTTGCCTCCCTTTTATTGTACAACTTTTAGTATTGTGGTCTTCACCCCATTTTAAGCAACGCAGTTTTTGATGGCAGTTAGCTGCTGTATAATAAAAATGATTACACTTAAAGCATTGGGTTATTTTCTCTTACGAGGAATTCCTCGACTCTAACTGACGTATGCCCAAGATGGGTTAGCTCAAAAATTTTAGCAATTTTATTGTTTTGGGAAGAATGACTTAAAAGGTTTCTTGTTCTTTTTTGAGATTAATTGAGAGTTGCTAGAAACAGGGAAGCCAAGCTATTCTCTAGATCGTCCTTTACATCCTTAGGGAGGGTGAATATAGATAATTCTTTAATTACTATTTTGATGGGCTTGTTTTCCTTAGGTTTGATATCGTAGAGCAGGGGTGGCCAACCCGCTGCACGCGTGCCACATTATGGCACGCGGGGGTCGTAACTGTGGCACGCGGAAGCTTTTTAAAAAATTACAAAAATATTATGAAAATATTACTGAATTAATTGAATTACAATAAAAAAAATTGTCACGAAGAGAATATGTAAGAAACAGAAATTTTCAGCGTGAGATTTTAAGGGCGCTAAGCAAGATTTTTCTTTTCTTCAGAAAAACGCCAAAAATGAGATCATTTGCTCCAAAACTTACAATTCTACTGTTTTATAACATTCCGAGAAAAGTGTTGAGTAACGTGAGACTAAAACAAATTCTCTCTCAGACGGTCGAAACTGCCCAAAAAGTCACCCTCTCTCCGGGGCGGTTAATTTTTAACATCTCAGATTTCCATTCAAATTTCAGCTTCCCCTTGCAGGGCTGAAGTTTATGGCTGTCAGCGTGATGTCAGATAAAAAGGTTTTTCCGGAGATGTTGGCTATTTACGATTTCTGTAATGTCAAGAAGTAATTCTGCAATATATTAGTAGCGCAGTTGTTGATATACGGTAGAAGTAATCTATCTGCACAAAGTAGCCGCTTTGTAAAGCAGAGGGAGTGTGAACTTGCATCCATGACTAATCAGAATGCTGGATTCGGAGCCTAGAAAATTTATAGCGTAACATTGGCAAATTGTTTCTAGCTGTCAGACTCAGTTGATTTTAAACTCCGTTTAGAAAGACGTTTAGCTTTTCTACAATTGTTTTTAGATTTTAGTGTTGAGCGTAGTTGTTTAAATTTTTTAAAATTTTCAATATGTTTATGAGTAAACCTTCGACATCGAAAAGAAATTATAAAGAGGATATTGCAGCACGTGATTTTAAAATTGTCTGGGAAGAACAATACTTGTTTACACATCAAAATGCTTCCTAGCCTGTTTGTTTGATATGTGGAATTTGTATAGCAGTTCCAAAAAAATTTAACTTGGACCGTCATTTCAAACAACTGCATAGTGATTTCAACAACATATATCCTGTTGGATCAAATTTGCGAACGGAATTCATCAATAAAAAAAAGAAATCTTTAGCCGACTAACAATCTTTGTTCCAGAAGAGAAATGACGAAATGGAAACCATGGTGAACGCTTCTTATGAACTTTCTTTGTTGTTAGTCCTCATGAAAAAAAATCATATTCTGACGGAGAGGAGATAATAAAAAGCAGCCTTTTAATTTTCGCCCAAAATGTCGGTGATCTTAATGTCAAAAATATGGTTGATAAAATAGCTTTGTCTAGAAATACCGTCATGCGTCGTATAGATGACGTGGGCCAGGATGTTGGAACGAAAATTGTCTCTGGACTTCAAAATTACAAATATTTTTCATTAACTTTGGATGAAAGCTGTGACATCTTTGTGCGTTACACGAACGAAAATTTTGATACTGTGGAAGAACTTCTTGATTTGCGCCAACTAGTTTGAACTACAGGTGAAGACATTTTTAAGGAACTAAAAATGTAATTGAAATTAACAAAGTAGAATCGACAAAATTAGACAGTGTTTCTACAGATAAAAAGAGACTTGCATGGTTGGCAGAATAAAAGGTTTTGTTGCATTGCTTGAAAATTATATGGGAAGAAAAGTTTTCAAGTATCATTGTATTATTCGTCAAGAAGCTCTTTGTGCCAAGGACTTAAACTTGTCTTTCGTTGTTGACCCCGTGGTGCGCTGTATCAACAAAATACGAGCTCGTGCTCTGTATTGACGAAGATTTCGTACGCTTTTCCCCGAAGAAACGGAAGAAAATGGCAAGTTACTCCTTCATTGTAGTGTGCGCTGGCTTTCCAAAGGAAGTTCACTTGCGAGATTTTGGAGTTTGAGGGAATGTGTTTTAGAATATCTGGAAGAAAACGATGAACTGCCCAGTGAATGCTCGCTCCTCAGAAGGGAAAATTGGCTGTGGGATTTAGCTTTTCTTACCGATATAATGGAAAATTTAAACAATTTAAATTTAAGATCATAGCGGAAAAAATTGTATTTTTCCTACCCTAGTTGGTCATGTATCTTCGTTTGTGAACAAACTTTTGCTTTTTTGTCTGGATTTTGGAGAGACAAAATTAACTCATTTCCCATTCATGCAGGAATTATCTGCCAAAGTTAGTAATGATCCGAACTATGATAGATTTAAAAATTTAATATCCATTTTGCAGGATTCTTTCAGATGATAAAAAAAATACTGAACTTTTCACAAATCCTTTTTCGATTTCTCTTCAAAACATTAATTTTTACCCACCTCAGGTACAAATTGAAATTATTGACCTACAGCACCATATTACTCTGAAAAGCAAATATAAGGAAATTATTTTAACCGCAAATGATCCGAATTACATCGAATTTTGGAAATTTGTGCCACCAAGTAATTTTCCAAATTTACATGATTTAGCGGTCAGATATTGTTGTAGGTTTGGATTAACATATGTTTGTGAAGAAATGTTTTCTGTTATATAAACGTAATTAAATATGTCTCTTTTCTTTCAATTTTTTTTTCCAAATACCTTATAATATACTACATAAAACTGTGCATGGGTTTTTTTCTGCTGCTGCTCTTTGATATTTTATTAAATTTTTTATAGTTAAACTTCCAAAAATTCCCCAAAAAACATTAATTTTGACTTCGAAATTTTTTAGAAAAAGTACTAAACATATTAGAGCTAATTCCATGCACAGTTTTACAAAACATACATTTCAGAACATGTATAAAAAATTTCAAACCCATACTTCAATTATCAAAGAAGCCTTAGGGTTTTGAATAACAGTATATGTACAAAAATTCAACATGGAGAAATATGAGTTTGAAGTTTTCATTCCATGAATAGCATGATATAATATTCATCAAATAGTCTGAAACTTTTATGAAATGTTAATTAGCTTATTTAAAACTACTTACCATAGAAAATTGCACAAATGTAGAAAAATTAAACAGTATATTGCCATAACGAAAATATAGAAGAAAACGAATGAAAGATCAATATTTCATAAAACTTTATCTTAATAATTATAAAAAAAATAAATACACACACTTCAGGGCTAATTCCATGCTCAGAGCTAATGCACAACATGTGCAAAAGAAGTTTATGCCTTTATTTTTTAATTCCATGATTTTAAAAGCCTTCGCATGTTAAATATTGTACACGAATAAAAGGAAAATCAAATAACAATTTGTAGGTAAAATTCATCAAAATCTAAGAACTGTATATGCACATTTGTTTAAATAAATATCTTAAAATACTTTAATAATAAAAGTGTTGAATCTCGCAAACAGGGGATACATATATATCACCAAAAAACAAATATATAAAAATGGGAGAGTTTTTCTATTCTTGCGAATTAGATTTTTAATTACCTGAGTTATCAAAATGAGATTTAGTATTTGTGCTGTGGGAAAATCCGTTTTGAAGTTTTAATTTCATTCATAATAATATCATAAAAAGTACGTACAACTTTTAAATCTTGACCAAATCTTCCAGTAAATAATTCACAAACTAGAATTTTTGCATGAATTGCACAATTCTTTCTTAAAATGATTTATTACTCCATATATAATGTCAATCTCATTGATGCGCATTAGTAAAATAATTAATTTATTTTTTATCAGGCTCTTTTCTAGAAGATAATCTGAAATATAGGCGTGGTAGTTGCTGTTTAGCATCAAACATTGCTCCATTACTTAATGCAAAATGCAGGTAAAGCTTTGAAATTTTGCAGACATATTTATAAAGATTTGGGGTTTCAAATAAGCCAATAAAAAATTTTCGACAGTTTAATGATTTTTAGAGTACCATATCGCCTTAAGAGCATGTTTATCTGGTTCCTATATATTTATCTACAATGAAGATTAATGTATATAAAACTTAGCCTTCTTTACGTCCTTTCCATCTTCAAAACAGTTAGTAATTCCTATTTTAAAAAATGAACTAATTCTTTAGGAATGCTTTCTGCGTTCATGAAAAAAAATTATAATTAAAAAATAAACCACTGTTTCTATAAATTGATAATGATAGCAATGCAACTCTTCATATTTTTTATATGTATTTTGCATTGTAATTGTACACTCATATTCCTAAAAATAATTTACAAATTTTTACAGTTTTAATTGCAAATGACATAAAAGATACCGTTAAACAACAAATAATTTATTCATTAACAGGAAAAAAAATTATTTTTATGTAACTGGTGTGTACAAAATTAAAGACGATGCAAATTTAAAACAAGTTAATGGTTAATTAATTAATTAAATTTATTTTGTAATAGTAATTCTTAGTTAATGTGAAATTATATATATATATATATATGGGCTTTTAAATCTTATTACTATTTATTAAAATTGGGCATTTTCTGTCACTTGACACTTCCAGCTTTCTAGTTAAATTCATGACAAAGTTTCTATCATAACAGATGTTATAATTTCTTCGTGTGATTCATTTACATATTAAGTTCACAATTTCTGTTGATTAAAATACATCCACTGAAGATGAATTCAATATAGTGCTATATTTACAAAAAAAGAACATTATTACGCTTTTCATTATGAATACAGCATTAAAAAGGACTTCACTGCTCTTATGAAGTTTTTTCCCTTTATATTATAATTAAAATATCTATTTGTGTACTCCATTTTATATTTACATTAGAAATGTGAGCAATTCTCGAAAATAATTTTGATTTGTTTTTACCCTACTATAATATCAATTTTTTAAAATATACCTATTAAATCAATACGGATAACTTTTTAATAATAGCTTAATAGTAGAGAAGATGCGACAGTGCACAAATCCAGTCTTGTATCGGCCAACATGATTAGCCCATGCGGAATTTAATTAATTAGAATACTACCTAAATTTTAAAAAAAGTTTAAAATAAACTTGTAGATAAAAAAAAATTAACAATACATATGCAAATAAACATCAGAAAAAATTACATTTAATAATGAAAAACGGGTTTTCAGATCACTGGCGTTGCTAGTTCTGAGTGGGTCCTGAATCAAAATTCATTGGGGGTCCTTCTCTAGGGCCCCTTAACATTTTACGATTTTTTACGGATACATTTTGGGGACCCGTATCATTGATACAGCTGATACGGCGGTAGCTACGCCCCTGTTACAGGTATGAAGAAGAGAAACAGTATAAAATAGTATGTGGAGTATGGTGACAAAATCAGAATAAAACGGCAAAAGAATAAAAGTCGTAATTTATAACAAACGCAATGAAGACATACACTGAAGAGTCATTACATTGCAAATTGTTCATATTGACCCCCTGTTCAATATGAACAAAGCCTCCACTTTGACTCGATAAAGTGCTAATAAATATTCTGAGATACCTGATACGAAGCATTTCTTACTAATCCTATCATTACGAGATGGCAGCATGAAAAAGGTTTTCCAAGGGGAGCTACAAATTAATATTCTGTTGGATTACAGACATGATTTGAAATTCCCCAGAATGTTCCTCGAACCAAATAAATAGTATTCATGAAATTTTCAAATACTTTTTTTGTGCGATTTCTTTTATGTGCCCCCTATCTAACGCACAAAAACACGTTTTACTGTAGTTCACCTCTTATTTTCGATCCAGTTTCTCATCATGTTAGATATCATCGTTTTTATTCGAAAAACATTGAAGGATATCAGTACAACAGAAAAGATAAAAATAATACATCATTAAACATATTTTGAATAACACTTCACGAAAATCACATGTATAAATCAAAAATATTTATTTCATGAACTTCATCTCTTACCAAGCAGCAATCAAAAGTTGTATCAGAACCATTCAAAAACACATTTTTGCGTATTTAGAAACACTCACATGTATCTTTGCATGTGACATGGGTAGCTGGTCACTATATATATATATATATATATATATATATATTGGTCGATAGCTGTGTCTTTAAATGAATTGACACGACTCAAAATAACACAACACAGTGGACTGCTAAAGCTCTTTGTTTTCACCCACACACTGTACACAAACAGTTACACTCCAAAAACAGGGTGTGGCCTGAGCCACGTCACAAGCGTTTTCACCCGTTGGGTGTTGAGATGTTTCCATCCTTTACTTAACATTCTCCCGCCTTGATCCTTTAAAGGTTCAACAAAACACAGCTGAAATTTAACATACACTGATAAAAGAAGAAAATAAAATACATTACATGAATTTCTTCATTCACAATAGTATAAATGCACAAATATATATGACTAAAACTACACACACAAAAAATCTTAATAAGCAATAAAATGACACAAATTCTGAATAATTACATAAACAATGAGCATTTGAAACAAGTAAATAATAATTAGCAATCAATATTATTCTAATGGTAAAATACAAAGTTTAGTAATTCCTCTTTTAAAAATACCATGTTTTGTTTTCACATTGGCTACTCTTATCTTTCCATCTGATCCTGCAAATGTCTCTGTTATTCTCCCTAATAACCATTTGCAAATAGGCATGTTATCTTCCTTTACAATAACTAAGGTACCTACTTTAACATTATCCTTTGAAACCATCCATTTATTTCTTTGTTGTAAATTACTTAAATAAGTATGCGACCAGCGTTTCCAAATCGTTTGAACAAATTTTGACACCATTTGCCAGTGTGAAAGCCTACTATATGGCAAGGAAGTTAAATCAGGATCTGGTAGTGTATCCATTGAACGACAGATCAAGAAATGTGCAGGAGTTAAAACTTCCAGATCATCAAGCTCTGAAGATAAAGGAGAAATCGGACGGCTATTCAAAATGCCTTCGATTTGATTTATCAAAGTTAAAAATTCTTCTACAGTTAATTTTGAATCACTTACCATTCTTTTTAAATGATATTTGAATGATTTGACTCCAGCCTCCCAAAGCCCTCCAAAATTTGGGGATCTAGGAGGAATGAAATTCCACTGAATTCCTTCATCAGACAAATAATTAGTTAATAACTCATCTGGTTTATTTATGATCTTTTACAATTTCTTTAATTCAGTTTGAGCTCCAATAAAAGTTTTTGCATTGTCACTAAACAGTTTACTACTTTTACCGCGTCTAGAAAAGAATCTCTTAAGAATAGCAATAAATGACTCAGAGGTAAGATCAGTTACCATTTCCAAATGAATTGCACGAGTAGCAAAACAAATAAATATGCAAACATAAATCTTATGAAATACACCTTTTCTTTGAGTTTTGTATCTAATGGAAACAGGGCCACAAAAATCTATCCCTGTACAGTTAAAAACATAATTTTGATTCACTCTACATAGGGTAAATTGCCCAGAAGTTGTCTTTCAGTAATTGGCTTAGCCTTAAAACATGTTAAACACTTGTGAACAATTTTTCTACAAAGAGATTTTCCATTTAAGGGCCAAAACATTTTACCAACATGGTATAACAATGATTGAGCACCAACATGCAAATACTTTTTATGAAAATATTCTATAATATAAATAGTTAAACAATGCTTATCAGGTAAAATAGCAGGATGCATATGACAAAATTTAAGATTAGCATTTTTCAATCTACCACCAACACGTAAAATACCATCATTATCAATAAAAGTATACAAATTGAGAATTCTGGAGTTGGCAGGCAAGGGTTTTCCACTTTGAAGACACTTAAGTTCAGAGGCAAAGTTTGTTACTTGGACTTGTTTGATACAGCATACTAAACCTTTTTCCAGTTCTTTGGTTGTGAGAGCTCCGAATTTTCTTTCCGTAGATGTTAATTTAGCATTAGATATGAATCTAAGACACCAAGCTAGCACTCTTTGGAGTTTTCGAAATGATGATACCCTTGAAATGATAGGCAATTCTTCAACACTCAATCCAACAGCACATGAAGTCTTCTTGCGTTCTTCTTTCAACGCTTCTTGACAATTTGGTACATTAGTGGGAAACGGGGTGTCACTTGTCATTAACCACTTGGGACCGAACCACCATAGTTTGTGATCAACAAGTTCAGAAGGTAATAATCCTCGTGAAGCACAATCTGCAGGATTTTCCTTTCCATGAACGTGAAACCAATTTTCTTCAATCAAAATTGATTGAATTTCAGATACTCTGTTGGCAACAAAAACTTGCCATCTCTTTGGGTCAGACTTCAACCAAGATGGAACAATGGTTGAATCACTCCATGCGTATACTGATGCTACTTCAAAATGCAAAGCAGCTTCGTGATTTTATGAGGCTCCAGCAACACCGCAGCACATAACTCTAGTCTTGAATAGATAAAGTTTTTAAAGAGCAACACGATTTTTGCAGTTAAAAGTCTCACTGTAATTAACAATTCTCACATGATCTGACGTAAATCACTGCACCATAGCCTTTCTCCGATGCGTCACAAAATCCGTGTAGTTCAACTGTTGTATATCCAGGTAACAGGACATTTCGAGGAACACGAACTGAGTTTAATAGATTGATTTCTCCACGCATAGCCTTCCAGTTTTTGCTAACTTGCTCCGGAACTGGATCGCCCCAAGATAACTGTAGTTTCCACAGTTCTTGAAGCAGAATTTTAGTTGATATTACGAAGGGGGCTATCCATCCCAAAGGATCGAACAATTTGGCTATAGTTGACAAAATGGTTCGCTTAGTGGAATATCTTTGTTTTTGAATTCTATATCTGGAATATTGCATGTAAATTCATCTACAGAAGGATGCCATACTAAACCAAAGACTTTGATAGCTTTGTTTTCGACAATTGTATGAGAACCTTTGTTTTCTGAACCTTTCATTAGTGCGTTTTCTAATACTGATTTTTCATTTGTTGACCATTTATGAAGCTCAAACCTACCCTTTCTCAAAATCTCTTGCAATTCAATCACCAACTCAGTAGCTTCTTGAATATCATTTGCACCAGTCAACACATCATCTACATAAAAATCTCTTAATACTATATCTGCCGTTTTTGGAAAATTAACCTTTTCATCAAGGGCTAATTGTTTTAGAACTCTAGTTGCTAGATATGGAGCTGAAGTAGTTCCATATGTAACAGTATTTAAGCGAAAGGTCTGAATTTTTCATTTTCACGACTATCTCTCCAAAATATTCTTTGGAAATCCCGATCCTCTGGATGAATATTGACTTGCCGGTACATCATTTTGATATCTGCTGTCACTGCAATATTATGGAAACGAAATCTTAAGAGAATGCAAATTAAATCCTCTTGCGTTTTCGGGCCACTCATCAAAACGTCATTGAGTGAAATACCCGATGATGTCTTTGCACTTGCATCAAACACTACGCGTAATTTTGTGGTTAAACTCGATTAATTTATAACAAAGTGATGTGGAATATAATAATGTTGATTTTCTACATTAGAATCTATGGATAAAATTAATTCCATGTGTCCTAAAGACAAGTATTCCCTCATGAATTCCTTGTATTGACTATAAATTTTTGGCATTGAAGAAAGCCTTTTTCCCAAGTAAAGGAATCTGCGAAGTGCTGTTTCACGCGAATCTCCTAAAACCTTTCTATTTGGTTTGAACGGTAGCATGACTGAATACCTCCCATTGTTGTCTCGTGTGTGGTGTTCTTCAAAACGTAATTCACACTGCTTTTCTTCACGAGTTAGAGGTGAAGAATTTGGAATAGACTCCAGTTCCCAAAATGACTTTACTAAATTATCTGTATTTACACTCAAGTGATTCACGACCACTGGATTCGAATTTGGAGATTCGAGATTTGTTGTACCTGAAATGATCCAGCCTAATTTGGTACTCATCGCGAAGGGAAGATTTGGGGCACGTTTGATGATTTCTCCGTTGATTAAATTCAAAAACACATTTGCACCTAATAAGATATCAATATTCGCTGATTTGTGAAATGATAGATCAGCCAAGCGTAAGTCATTAAACTTATAACAAATGTTTGCAGGTAGAGACACATGAGGAATTTTGTCAGTCACTTTTTCTATCACAAAAGCAGAAGTTGAAATCTGAAAGTCACTTTCGAAATGAGAAGTGAATAGTAGATCCACTTCTCCGTTAATCACAGTATTGAAAGAACCTAAACATGAAATTGTAGCTGAGCTATCTCTAATTGTCAAACCTAATTTCTTTGCGCATTCATTCAAAATGAATGACCTTTGACTCCCAGTATCCAATAAACATCGACACTTAACTAGTTCTTGTTTGGAATTCCTAACTCTAATTAATGCAGTGCACAACAAAATATGAGCTTGTTTACTATTATAAGCATTATAAGAGCTCGAAGCACATACAGTTGATGTTGTAGGCTCAAAAGAATTTTTAATTGAATTAAGAATCTCTTGAACTTTGGGAATAAATGCGGTAGCTTCTGGGGATAGAACACTCGATTGATTTTGTGGATTATAGTTTCCAAAATGTAATATACTATGATGCGGTTTGCCACAGTGTTTACATTTGTTAATACTCCTACACTGTTTAACTTGATGCACACTAGATAAACAATTAAAGCACAATCTATTATTTTTCACAAAATCTACTCTTTTGGGCACCGTTAACTGTAGGAATGTAGAACATTTTAACAAATTATGATCATTATGACAAAAAATACATTTGAGATTTGTAACGAATGTATTCACTTTATTATTTAAAGGTTTATAACCTTTACTCCCTGAAATTTTACTATTTTGCAAAATTCTAGCATAATTTTTCAACAATTGAATTAACTCGTTTAATTAGGTATTTCATCTT